>JAJOOF010000420.1:0-53653 GCA_029582545.1 Solanum lignicaule | reverse complement strand
TTTTTCTAATAAATTTACTATTTTATTGTTAGTTTGTTGGTAATATATCATTCAAGTTCAATGTTAGGTTAGTAATTGATTGACAATATGCTCAAAATATTATTAACTGAATGATTATCCAATAGTAAAATATTTATTAATTTATTGCATTTAAAAATCTAAGAGCACGAATATAAATCCAAAAATATTAATATCAATTTTATAAATCATATTGAATGAAACAATGCAAAATCTATGATAACAAGTTAAATTAATCTCAATATGACACATATCATTATATCAAAAAATTTAATTTGAGCACGTTTACCAAAAATATTGACCAAATCTAAATTTTGGCCAAAACTTATGAAGTTAAAACGCTTAACAGCACAAATTGAAAATGGAAGCCTCAAAACTTAATCAACCAACCATCCTAATAGATATAAAAATGACCTTCCAAACCTAATCGCGCTGATGGAATTCTCATCAGAGCATGTTTACAAAAAAATTAAGCACAGTCAAATTTTGGCCAAAAGTTAAAAGTTAAAACGCCTAACGATACAAACTGAATATGAAACGTCAAAATCCAAACCAACCATCCTATAAGACAAAAAATGACCTTCCAGAGCTAACCGCACTGACGAAATTCAAATTTGAGCATGTTTCCCAAAAAAATTGACCTAATTCAAATTTTAGCCAAAAGTTAAAAGTTAAAACGCTTAACGACACAAACTGAAAATAAAAGTCTCAAAACCCAAACCAACCATCCTATGAGACCAAAACTGAACTTATATGGCTAACCGCGGTGATAAAATTTCAATTCGAGCACGATTACCAAAAATATTTACTAAAATGAAATTTTGGCCAAAACTTAAAAGTTAAAATGCTTAACGGCACAAACTAAAAATGGAACCCTCAAACCCCGAACCCTCTATCTTTACATAAAAAAATGACCTTCCGTATCTAATTGCACTGACGAAATTCTCATCTGAGCACGTTTATCAAATATATTGACCGAAGTTAAATTTTGGCCAAAATTTATAAGTTAAAACACCTAACGGCACACACTAAAAATGAAAGCCTCAAAACCCGAACCAACCATCCTATTAGATAAAAAATGACCTTTGGAGTTAATTACGCTGACGAAATTCTCATCTGAGTACGTTCACAAAAATATTGACCAAAGTCAAATTTTGGCCAAAACATAAGATTTAAAACACCTAACGGCACAAACAAAAAAACGGAAGCCTCAAAGCTTGAACCAACCTTCCTGTTAGATAAAAAAAAAAGACCTTTCGAAGCTAATGACACTGACAGAGTTCTAATTTGAGCACGTTTACCAAAAACATCGACCAAAGTCAAGTTTTGGCTAAAATTTTAAAGTTAAAACGCCTAACGACACAAACTGAATATGAAAGCATCAACACTGGACGCTAATTTACCAAAAAGTTTAACTTCAATTGATAAATTTACCAACTATTCAAATATAAATTAGTAATTAATAATTTACCAATAAATTTTTTCACAGTTGGTAATAGTTACTATTCAACTAAACATTCATATGTAATATTACCAACTAATAATTAATATGTTGGTAAATTTTACCAATGGATTAATGATCGGTTGGTATATTACCAACTATTTTAATGATGTTAGTAATTTACTAACTACAATCTTTATTCGTCGGCAAAATTTTCAACTAAGTGGATATTGGTTGACAAGTTTACCAACAAATTACATTTCGTTACTAATTTACCAACACATTTATATTTGGTTGGTAATTTAGCAACACAATCTTGTCATTGGTAAATGTTTGGTTAGTAATTCATTGGTAATATGTTAATAAATTATATAAACAATTTTTTGTCATATTTACCAACCGATATATACTTCGTTGGTAATATTACCAACAAAAGGTGTGCGTTAGTAATATTCAGTTGGTAATCCATTGATAGAATGTTGCTAAATTTGACGCCATTTTTTCCCGCCGTATTTACCAACTAAAATACTTAGTTAGTAAGATTTTGGTTGGTAATCTGTTAGAATTTCGTTGTTAAGTTTTAAAATATAATTCAGTTAGAAATATGTTGGTAATTTGTTAGTAGAATACTAACCAACTTAAGTTGTTAGTAAAATTTGTTGGCAATTTGGAGGTTTTTTGTAGTGTCAGTGCCATGTGTAGTGCTCGAGATCTGGGAATCAGTGCCCGTAGTAACCTCAGAAGGACCTGTACACGAAAATAGGATATGGTCATTGCAAATGAGTACCAAATTTTTGAAAGTAAATTCGGGGCTTTAGAGATTAACCTTTGATGCCGATCAAATGGCTTTTCGTAATGCTAGGCAGCAAAGAAATCCAACCCCAAACAAAAATTTGTCCTTTTGCCTTTATATAACTATTCAGTTCTTGTCCATTCAGCAACATTATTCACACTTGCCGAACCACTAGGCGAAGCGCCGAGCGGTCTTTTATCCCGCCCTTTCTTCAAAATCTTTAATTTTCTGGGGTCAAAATCGGCGGTCTGCATCGAGATCGCCGAACAGGTTGGTGATGCACCGAGCTGCTTTACGAGTTTGCCGAGTCTTACAGGCTTTGCAATGCACTAGCATTGAGCCGAACGGTGGAATAAGCCGAGCTCGCTGACCTATTAGGCGAATCGCTGAATGGACCTATTGCTCGCCAACTTGAAATTTTCCACACTTATCTCATTTTTAACCTGCCACATTAACACACCATTATTTATAAAAGTAAAATCCTACATTTACGACCTTGGATTGCCTCCAAAGAAGTGCCTTATTTAACGTCGTAGCTCGACGTAGGTCCTGCCTCACTCTCTGTTATTGGAGCTAGGCCTAATGTCACTAGGTAACCCCAATATATCATTTGAAAGGAGCTGAGGCATTGAAAATATCAAGAGTGATCTGATGTGCTGGATTGATATAGAATGAGATCCAATCAATTGATTCAATGCTTCAACATTCTCTCTCATTTCGTCCAACACTCTATCTTGATAAGTGATCTTTTAGAGAAGATTTGAAGTATGTCCTCAACACGACTTTTCTCATCTTCTCCAGACTTCTTCCGCACATGAGGAGGTTTATACCTCCCTTGGCGTTTGCACTTGTTTTCCACCTCAGATATTTTGGTTGTCAAGTCATTTAGTTGATATACCAATGCAGCTATCTTGAAGTCACCCTCGACTTCTTGATCTGCCTCAACTGGCTTGCCACCCACTCCCTCTGTCATGCTCAGAGGAACTGCATACACAAACAATAAACAAAGAAAAACAAAACTAAAAGTAAAATTTGTAAAAACTACACCAAAAAGAACAAAAATTCTAAGAGATCTAAATCTTCACGTAACAACACTCCCCGGCAGCGGCGCCATTTTTATGATTATCGTGACCAAAGACACTAACCTACGGTATGAGTGTCTACGATCATCAATAATATAGTAACCCAACTAAAGGTTTGGGTCGTTTCCCAAGGGAGTGGTTTTGAGAACTAATAGAAAAATAAAATTTAGTTCTTATTAGTCGTAGCTAAAGACATTGACGAACAAAAACATTGTAAATTAAAGGGAGTGACACAAAAGTGTCAAATAACAATTCGGGGGTTTGTTACAAATAGTAAGAACAGCAAAAATTAACAAGAAAATCAAGTATGGGGGAAAGTTCTCGGGATGTGACCGCAATACAAGCTGAGATAAATCGTTGGGTACATGCTTTTGATAGGAAATTTACAAGATAATAGTGATTAGGCTAAGCTATAGATGGAAATAAGTTCTCTCTCGGGCAACTTACCCCATTTCAAATGGGTTCCTCTCGGACACCAACTTGTCGCATGAAGATCAGCCTACGCCTTACCCCACTCACTCTCTCGAGTTGATTGTTAGGATATGGGACTAGGTTTCACCCTCTCGGGATGAACCTCATGTCGACCCACTCTTTAGGCCATCAGTCTAGTGGTCTTGGTTTCGCGACTTCCCTTTCGAGCAAGACGAAAAAACATAGGTGGTTTTGTATTTGCAACTACAAACCCATTAAATTAAACCACAACCACTAAGTGAAATTACCATTAAAATACATCTAACCTATTAGCAAGCAAGACCCAACAACAATATCAACACATATTTGCTGAATAATACCCCAAGAATGTGGGTTTTTAGCCACACATCAAGAAATAAAAAAATACACCTAAAATGATACTAAGATCAAATAGGTATAAGAAATTAAACCTTCATTTAAGGAAAGGAAGAAGAATGGAGAAGACCCACTTCCAACTTGGGGAAGGTGAAATCCTTCTCTCTTCAAGTTTCCCCCTAAAACCTCTACAAACTTGAGAGAAAATATCCCAAAAAGTACTATTATATTATGGAAAATAAAATAAATGTTCGAATCCCTAAAATTAATAATAATTTTAGTATTTATAGACTTCAGAAAATAGTGTTGGCAGATCTTTCAGCGATGTTAGTCGATGTTGCCGAATCACTCGGCGACTCACCCTTCTTCTGTTTCATCGCCGTTTCGTGCTTGCCTTCACCATCTTCACGTTCTGGACCATTGGGCGGTACTGCTTCGCGGAAATATTCGGCGAAGCACCGACTGATCCTTTCATTGCCCTTTGATCCTTATTCTTCAGGGCTTGGCGCACAGGAACAAAGTGCGGAGTGAATCCCTTCGGCGAATCGCCAAGTGTGCTTGGCGATGCTTAGGCTTCAGCTTCTTCGTTCTTTTCAGCCTTTTTGTTCCTTTTTGTGCCTTAGTGTCCATGCTTTCAATAAAATTTCAAATACCTGAAACATAAGAGTTTTCATCAGATATTGAAACAAAATAAGCATTCGAGGACACTATTCTTATCAAAATAAATCCCTAAATGAGTCCAATTTGTGGACTCATCAACACCCCCAACTTAAACTTTTTCTTGTGCTCAGGCAAAACTCAAGTTCAGCATTTCAAATAGGATTTCTCAAATAGTGCTACACAAAACTCAATCATGAATGTACACAACAAGACTTCAAACTACTTATGCAAAGAGTCAATTGTTTAATCAAAGATTCAAATTGTGACACAGCATTACCAAAGATTCTCATGTTCACAATACTTTCTACTAATGCAAGTTGAAGGTCAATGAAAGTATCTTAATGCCCTCACACAAAGAATGATTCCATATTCACACATAGAGGCTAATCAATTTAAGATCAGGAATCAGATGGCAACGCTTACACTCAAAAAGGGGTACGCAATGCATGTTTTCACCCATAGGCTTACCCATATTTTCCAATCGATCTTCGGTTCTGCTCACTCAAGATCAAAAAGGTCTTTCTAAGGCTTGTAATGGGGCTGAGTGCAAAGGTATGGTCATTTAGGATCAGTGACTTTTTCTTCATGAGATGTGGTATTCTTAAGGCATCCCCTTTTTTTCCTTTATCAATTCTTTTTCTAGTGCTTCTAAGTCATCTTTTTATTCACCTCCATGGATTTTTTGGAAACACAATTTCTTTTGTACTTTTATTCCACAACTTTTCTTTTTCATTCTTTTCTTTTCTTCTTTTTTTTTATATGGAGGGTTTCCATTTTTCCGCAACACCATTGCTTAAGGGAGACTTTTTTTGTAGTTCTTGACTTCTCCTTTTCCTTTTTAACCACACCCCCAGCTTAGGCTTTTGGCCTAAGTTGGCTATTCACTAAACCAAAACTCAAGAGGATTATAGGTAGTGGATCAAGTAAGGTCAAGGGTTCATCATGGTTCTTCTTAAGAAATGTAAGGCTCAAAGGGTGTTCAAGAGAGTTTCACACGCACACGGGTAGGCCACAAAAGAGATATATGTCATATTAGCTCACACTCTTCAAAAGTTTCTTAAGATCATCTCAAGAGCACACCTTACTAAATCAATAAGACTAACATGGAAAATTCTAGGTTTATTCATGCAAGGTTCAAAGTAATCTCATCACACAAGGCATCATCACATAAGTCAAACAACACTACACACTTTCGCTAGTATGCAACGGTCATTTCAAGAGTATCAAATTGAGAAATGGCTAATCACAACGAGATACAAAGAGTTCACATATTGTCTATGCAACTTCATTTGTTCTTGTCGTAGATGCACATTCATGTTTGTTCGATTGAGAGCACTATTCAAGTCATTGGTATTGATCAAAACCGAGATTTGAATTTGTACAAGAACAACCACTTTCAACACAAGAGTTGGCGAAAATTTTTGAAAAATAAATTTTTTTTGGAAGGGTCAAATTTATTTTTCAATTAAAAATAAAAGGAGTCACAAGCTCAAACATCCATAGAAAGCAGTGTAAACACGATTTAAGCTCACAACCCAATATGTAAACAAAACCATAGAGTCACAAAATCACAAAGGTGGGCCTCACCCCACAACAAATAAAATTTCTGTCCTCGAATGCAAACACAATTATCTAAAAATGAAATAAAGTAATACAGAGATGGAGGTAAAGAGGGGGTCGTGTCTACACAATCGCTCCATCTGTCTGGTCATCAGTGCCTTGTGTAGTGCTCAAGATCTAGGCATCAGTGCCCGGAGTCACCTCAGAAGAACCAGTACACGACAATAGGATATAGTCATTGCAAATGAGTACCAAATTTTTGAAAGTACATTCGGGGTTTTAGAGACTAACCTTTGATGCTGATCAAATGGCTTTTTGTAATGTTAGGCAGCAAAGAAACCCAACCCCAAGCACTAATCACCGACTAAAATACTAATTTAAGGCAAAAATCTAGAAAATAATACCTTTGGTGTGATTTTAGATAGTTTGAAATGAGGTAAAGTGAGAGATTCAAAAATTTGACCTTTTGCGTTTATATAACCGTTCAGTTCTTGTCCATTTGGCGATGTTTGTCGCACTTGCTGAACCACTCGGCGAAGCGCCAAGCTTTTATCCCGCCCTTTCTTCAAAATCTTCAATTTTCTTGGGGCAAAATCGGTGGTCTGTATCGAGATCGCCGAACAGTTTGGCGACGCACCGAGCTGCTTTACGAGTTCACCGGGTCTTACAGGCTCTGGAATGCACTAGCATTGTGCCCAACGAAGGATAAAACCAAGCTCGCTGACCTATTAGGTGAATCGCTGAATGGACCTGTTGCTCGCCAACTTGAAATTTTCCACAGTTATCTCATTTTTAACCTGCCACATTAACACACCATTATTTATAAAAGTAAAATCCTACAGTTACAACCTTGGATTACCTCTAAAGAATCACCTTATTTTACATCGTGGCTCGACGTAGGTCCTACCTAACTCTCTATTATTGGAGCTAGGCCTAGTGTCAATAGGTAACCCCAATATATCGTTTGGATGTAGCTGAGGCATTGAAAACATCACGAGTGATCTGATGTGCTGGATTGATGTAGAAAGAGATCCAATCAATTGATTCAATGCTTCCACACTCTCTCGCATTTCGTCCAACACTCTATCTTGATTAATGATATTTTGGAAAATGATTTGAAGTGTGTCCTAAATACGACTTTTCTCATTTTCTCTAGATTTCTTCTGCGCATGAGGGAGTATGTACCTCCCTTGGCGTTTGCACTTGTTTTCCACCTCAAATATTTTGGTGGTCAAGTCATTTCGTTGAGATACCAGTGCAACTATCTTGAAGTCACCCTCGACTTCTTGATCTGCATTAACTGGCTTGCCACCCACTCCCTCTGACATGCTCAGAGAAACTGCATACACAAACAATAAACAAAGAAAAACAAAACTTAAAGTAAAATTTGTAAAGAACTACACTAAAAAGAACAAAAAATCTAGGAGAACTACATCTTCACGTAACACCACTCCCCGACAGCGTCGCCATTTTGATGCTTAACATGAACAACGAACCTAACCTACGGTATGAGTGTCTACGATCGCCGATAATATAGTAACCCAACTAAAGGTTGGCCTCGTGTCCCAAAGGAGTAGTTTTGAGAATTAATAGAAAAATAAAATTTAGTTCTAATTAGTCGTAGCTAAAGACATTGACGAGCAAAAACATTGTAAATTAAAGGCGGTGACACAAAAGTGTCAAATATCAATTGGTGTTTTTGTTACAGGTAGTAAAAACATAAAAAATTAACAAGAAAATCTAGTATAGGGGAAAGTTCTTGGGGTGTGACCGCAATACAAGTTGAGATAAATCGTTGGGTACATCCTTTTGATAGGAAATTTACAAGATAATAGTGATTAGGCTAAGCTGTAGATGGAAATAAGGTCACTCTCGGGCAACTTACCCCATTTCAAATGGGTTCCTCTCAGATACCCACTTGTCGCATGAAGACCAGCCTACTCCTTACCCGACTCACTCTCTCGAGCTGAGTGTTAGGATATGGGACTAGGGTTCACCCTCTCGGGATGAACCTCATGTCGACCCACTTCTTAGGCCATTAGTCTAGTGGTTTTGGTTTCACGACCTCTCTCTCGGGCAAGCCAAAATCACATGGGTGGTTTTGTATTTGCAACTACAAACCCATTAAATTAAACCACAACCACTAGGTGAAATCAACATTAAAATACATCTAATCTATCAGCAAGTAAGACACAGCAACAATATCAACACATATTTGCTAAATTATACCCCAAGAATGGGGGTGTTAGCCACACATCAAGTAATAACAAAATACACCTAAAATGATACAAAAATCAAATGGGTATAAGAAATTAAACCTGATTTTAGGAAAGGAAGAAGAATGGAGAAGACCCATTTCCAACATGGGAAGGTGAAATCCTTCTCTCTTCAAATTTTCCACAAAACCCTCTACAAACTTGAGATAAAATATCCCAAAAAGTACTATTCTATTATGGAAAATAAAATAAATGTTCGAATCCCTAAAATTAATAATAAGTTTAGTATTTATAGACTTTAGAAAATAGTATTGGTTGATCTTTCAGCGATGTTAGTCAATGTCGCCGAATCACTCGGTGACTCGCCCTTCTTCTGTTTCATCGCTGTTTCGTGCTTGCCTTCAGCATCGTCACGTTGTGGACCATTGGGAAGTAGAGTACTGCTTCGCGGAAATATTCGGCGAAGCAACGACTGTTCTTTTCAACGCGTTTTGATCCTTATTCTTTAGGGCTTTGCGCACTAGATCAAAAGGAGGAGTGAATCCTTTCGGCGAATCGCCAGGTGTGCTTGGTGATGCTCAGGCTTTAACTTCTTCGTTCTTCTAGCCTTTTTGTTCCTAAAACTTAAAAGTTTTCATCAAATATTGAAACAAAATAAGCATTTAAGGACACTGTTCTTATCACAGTAAATCTCTAAATGAGTCTAATTTGTGGACAAATCAACACCCCGAACTTAAACATTTGCTTGTCCTCAAGCAAAACTCAAGTTCAGCAGTTCAAATAGGATGTCTCATATAGTGCTACCCAAGGCTCAATCATGAATTTACACAACAAGACTTCAAACTACCTATGCGAAGATTCACTTTGGTAATCAAAGATTCAAGTTGTGACACACCATTACCAAAGATTCTCGTGTTCACAATACTTTCTACTAATGCAAGTTCAAGCTCAATGAAAGTGTCTAAATGCCCTCACACAAAGAATGATTCCATATTCACACACCGAGGCTAATCAATTTAAGATCAGGAATCAGATGCAACGCTCACAAACAAAAAGGGGAACGCAATGCATGTTTTTACCCACAGGCTTGCCCTTATTATCCAATTGATCTTCAGTTCGGCTCACTCAAGATCAAAAAGGTCTTTCTAAGGCTTGTAATGGGACTGAGTGCAAAGGTATGGTCATTTAGACTCAGTGACTTTTTCTTCATGAGATGTGGTATTCTGAAGGCATCCCTTTCTTTTCCTTTATCAATTATTTTTCTAGTGCTTCTAAGTCATCTTTTTATTTACCTCCATGGATTTCTTGGAAACACAATTTCTTTTGTACTTTTATTCCACAACTTTTCTTTTTCATTCTTTTTTTTTTTTTTTTTTTATATGGAGGGTTTTCATTTTTCTGCAACACCATGGGTTAAGGGAGACTTTTCCTGCACTTCTTGACCTCTCCTTTTCCTTTTTCACCACACCTCCAACTTAGGCTTTTGGCCTAAGTTGGATATTAACTAAACCACAAATCAAAAGGATTATAGGTAGTGGATCAAGTAAGGTCAAGGGTTCATCAAGGTTCTTTCAAAGAAAGTTAAGTCTCAAAGGGTGTTCAAGAGAGTTTCACACGCTCACGGGTAGGCCAACAAAGAGGTATATGTCAAATTAGCTCGCACTCTTCAAAAGTTGTTTAATATCATCTCAAGAGCATGCCTTAATAAGTCAATCAGACTAATGAGCAAAATTGTAGGTTTATTCATGCAAGGTTCAAAGTAAGCTCATCACACAAGGCATCGACATTTAAGTCAAACAAGACTACACACTTTCGCTAGTGTGCAACGGTCATTACAAAAGAATCAATTTGAGAAATGGCTAAGCAAAACGAGATGCAAAGAGTTCATATATTGTCTATGCAACTTCATATGTTCTCGTCGTACCCGCACATTCATGTTTGTTCAATTGAGAGCACTATTCAAGTCATCGGTATTGATTGAAATCGAGATTTGAATTTATACAAGAACAACCACTTTCAACACAAGAGGTGGTAAAAAAATTTGAAAAATGAAAATTTTTCAGAAGGGTCAAAATTATTTTTCAATTAAAAATAAAAGGAGCCACAAGCTCAAACATCCACAGAAAGCAATGTAAACACGATTTAAGCTCACAACCCAATGTATAAACAAAACTACAAAGTCACAAATCACAAAAGGTGGGCCTCACCCCACCACAAATAAAACATTTTTCCTCAAATGCAAACACAAATATCCAAAAGTGAAACAAAGTAACACAAAGATAGAGGTAAAGAGGGGGTCCTGTCTACACAATCGCTCCATCTGTCTGGCATCAGTGGCCTGTGTAGTGCTCGAGATCTGGGCATCAGTGCCCGGAGTCACCTCAGAAGGACCGGCACACGACAATAGGATATGGTCATTGCAAATGAGCACCAAATTTTTGAAAGTAAATTCGGGGTTTTAGAAACTAACCTTTGATGCCAATCAAATGACTTTTTGTAATGCTAGGTAGCAAAGAAATCCAACCCTGAGCACTAATCACCGACTAAAATACTAATTTAAGGAAAAAAGCTAGAAAATAATACCTTTGGTGTGATTTTGGAGAGTTTGAAACGAGGGAAAGTGAGAGATTCAAAAATTTGACCTTTCGCGTTTATATAACCGTTCAGTTCTTGTCCATTAGGCGACGTTAGTCGCACTTTTCGAACAACTCGGAGAAGCGCCGAATGGTCTTTTATCCCGCCATTTCTTCAAAATCTTCAATTTTCTAAAGGTGAAATCGACAGTCAGCATCGAGATCGCCGAACAGGTTAGCGATGCGCCAAGATGGTTTACGAGTTCACCGAGTCTTACAGGCGGTGCAATGCACTAGAATTGAGCCCAACGGCGGATTCGGCTGATCTTGCCGACCTATTAGGCGTATCACTGGATGGACCTATTGCTCGCCAACTTGAAATTTTCCACACTTATCTCATTTTTAACCTTCCACATTAACACACTATTATTTATAAAAGTAAAATCCTACATTTACGACTTTGGATTGCCTCCCAAGAAGCGCCTTATTTAACCTCGTGGCTCGACATAGGTCCTACCTTATTCTTTGTTATTGGAGTTAGGCCTAGTGTCACTAGGTAACCCCAATATATCGTTTGGACGGAGATGAGGTATTGCAAACATCAGGAGTGATCTGACATGCTGGATTGATGTAGAATGAGATCCAATTAATTGATTCAATGCTTCAACATTCTCTCTCATTTCGTCGAACACTCTATCTTGATCGGTGATCTTTTGGAGAATGATTTGAATTGTGTCATCAACACGACTTTTCTCATCTTCTTTAGACTTCTTCCGCGCATGAGGAGGTATATACCTCCCTTGGCATTTGCACTTATTTTCCACATAAGATATTTTGGTGGTCAAGTCATTTAGTTGAGATACCAGTGCAGCAACCTTGAGTCACCCTCGACTTCTTGATTTGCCTCAACTGGCTTGCCACCCACTCCATCTGTCATGCTCAAAGGAACTGCATACACAAACAATAAACAAAGAAAAACAAAAATAAAAGTAAAATTTGTAAAGAACTACACTAAAAAGAACAAAAAATCTAGGAGAACTACATCTTCACGTAACACCACTCCCCTACAGCGTCGCCATTTTGATGCTTAACATGACCAACGACACTAACCTACGGTATGAGTGTCTACGATCGCTGATAATATAGTAACCGAACTAAAGGTTGGGGTCGTGTCCCAAAGGAATGGTTATGAGAATTAATAGAAAAATAAAATTTAGTTCTAAGTAGTCGTAGCTAAAGACATTGACGAGCAAAAACATTGTAAATTAAAGGTAGTGACACAAAAGTGTCAAATATCAATTGGGGTTTTTGTTACAAGTAGTAAGAACAGCAAAAATTAACAAGAAAATCTAGTGTGGGGGAAAACTCTTGGGGTGTGACCGCAATACAAGTTGAGATAAATCGTTGGGTACATGCTTTTGATAGGAAATTTACAAGATAATAGTGATTAGGCTAAGCTTTAGATGGAAATAAGTTCACTCTCGGGCAACTTACCCCATTTCAAATGGGTTCCTCTCGGACACCCACTTGTCGCATGAAGATCAGCCTACGCCTTACCTCACTCACTCTCTCGTGCTGAGTGTTAGGATATGGGACTACGGTTCACCCTCTCGGGATGAACCTCATGTCGACCCACTCTTTAGGCCATCAGTCTAGTGGTCTTGGTTTCGCGACCTCCCTCTCGGGCAAGCCGAAAACACATGGGTGATTTTGTTTTTGAAACTACAAACCCATTAAATTAAACCACAATTACTAGGTGAAATCACCATTAAAATACATCTAACCTATCAGCAAGCAAGACCCAACAGCAATATCAACACATACTTGCTAAAACACAACCCAAGAATAGGGGTTTTTAACCACACATCAAGAAATAACAAAATACACCTAAAATGATACTAAAATCAAATGGGTATAAGAAATTAAACCTTGATTTAAGCAAAGGAAGAAGAATGGAGAAGACCCACTTCCAAATTAGGGAAGCTGAAATCGTTCTCTCTTCAAGTTTTCCACAAAACCCTCTTGAAACTTGAGAAAAAATATCCCAAAAACTACTATTCTATTATGGAAAATAAAATAAATGTTCGACTCCCTAAAATTAATAATAAGCATAGTATTTATAGGCTTTTGAAAATTGTGTTGGTGGATCTTTCGGCGAGGTTAGTCGATGTCGCCGAATCACTCGGCGACTCGCCCTTCTTCTGTTTCATCGTCGTTCCATGCTTGATTTCATTATCTTCACATTCTGGACCATTGGGCGTTGTATTACTTCTTCGAGGAAATATTCAGCGAAGCGCCGACAGCTCCTTTCATAGCCTTTTGATCTTTTTTCTTCAGGGCTTCGCGCACTGGAACAAAGGGCGGAGTGAATCCCTTCGGCGAATCGCCAAGTGTGCTTGTCGATGCTCAGGCTTCAGCTTATTCGTTCTTTTCAGCCTTTTTGTTCCTTTTTGCCTCTAAGTGTCCATACTTTCAATAAAACTTCAAATACCTGAAACTTAAGAGTTTTCAGCAGATATTGAGACAAAAAAAGCATTCGAGGTCACTATTCTTATAAAAATAAAGCCCAAAATGAGTCCAATTTGTGCACTCTTCATGAAGCACTAGGCCTAATAAAGCCTTTATCCAGCAAGTCGTCCAGCTGATCCTTCAACTCCTTTAGCTCAGCAGGAGTCATTCTATAAGGAGGGATAGATATGAGTTGTGTACTTGGTAGCATATCGATAGCAAAATCAATTTCCCATTCTGGAGGGATACAAGAGAGCTCATCTGGAAATACATCTAGAAACTCATTAACAACCGGAATAGACTGAAAAGTTGGTGGTTCTACATCTATTTCATGAACATGAACAAGATGATAAATACAATCCTTAGTAATCATCCTCCTCACCTTAAGGTAGGAAATAAAGCTACCTTTCGGCGTCGCTGTATCACCTTTCCATTCCCGAAGTGCCTCTCCTGGAAAGTGGAGTCTAACAATCTTTGTCTGGCACTCAACATTTGCATAACAAGACGCTAACCAGTCCATACCCATAATGACGTTGAAATCGACCATCTCTAACTCTATGAGATCTATAGAGGTCTAACGGTTGATAATTTCTATCGTGCAACCTCGATAGACTCTCATGGGAACAATAGACTCACCAATTGGTGTAGATACAATAAAGGGTCGATCTAATGACTCTGGTACTATACATAACTTCCCCGCAATAAATGGAGTTACATAAGACAGAGTAGATCCAGGATCTATTAAAGCATAAACACAATGGGAGCAAACAATCAGTGTACCTATCACAACATCTGGTGATGACTCTGAGTCCTGTCGTCCGGTTAATGAATATGTACGGTTCTGTCCACTACCAGAACTAGATCCTCCATCTCTGCCTCTGCTTCTACCTCTACGTGCTGAAGTTTGGGTTCCACGCCCTGTAGACTGTGCTGATGAGGAGGAACCTACTGCTGACCTGGTCGACTGACCTATACCACCCTGACCTATGGTAGGGCAGTTTTTCCACCCATGCCCCTCCTGTCCACAAGAATAACAACCTGTGGAATCCTGTCTGCACCTCCCAAAATGCATCCTACCGCAAGTACCGCAATGCGGCGGGGCTGTCCTAGCTTAGCCTAAACCCCTCTACTTCTGCGAGCCTGATGCTCGTGAACCCTCACCTCGGCCTGACTGTTCCTGACAATCAAATCTACTACCCTAGAACTGCTGTGGTGGAGGTCTAGGTGGCCTAATAGAATATCGGGGTCTGGGACCACCTTGAAAATCTCCTTACAAACCAGCGGGCCTAGCCCTTTTCTGTCTCTCTCTCGACCCTGTCACTCATATACTGTAGATGTCGGCAATCCTTAATGCCTTGTGCGAAAATAAAGTGGCTAACCATTTATTAAGGCTGGAAGCAAAGGAGAATGTCGAGCACGAGGTTGACATAGATGACTCCTTCCCAGATGAACGGGTGTTTGCAATATCCCTCAAACATACGCCATGGTATGTAGATTTTGCAAATTACATTGTATGTGGGCTGATGTCGGATGAGTTGACCTTTTACCAACAGAAAAGATTCCCATTCGATGTTAAAAAGTACTTTTGGGACGAGCCATACTTGTTCCGAGAGTGTGCTGACCATGTCATCAGAAGGTGTGTTCCTGAAGAAGAAGTGGTAGAAATTCTCCATGCGTGCCATACATCACCAGTGGGAGGTCACCATGGTGGTGTTCGTATCGCCGCTAAAGTTCTCAAGAGTGGATATTACTGGCCATCACTCTATAAGGATGCACATGAGTTTTTAAAGAAATGCTCTAAATGTCAGCAGCAAGGTGGAGTGTCTAGAAGACACGAATTACCTCTCACTCTTATTTTAGAGTTTGAGCTATTCGATGTATGGGGGATAGATTTCATGGGCCCATTTGTGAGCTCGTTTGGAAATAAATATATCTTGGTGGCTATGGATTATGTTTCCAAATGGGTGGAAGCCATCGCACTTCCAAACAATGAAGGAAAAAGCGTCGTCCAATTCTTCAAACGCTATATCTTTGCCAGATTTAGCACTCCGAGAGCAATCATAAGCGATGGGGGATCCCACTTTTGCAATAAGTGGTTCTCAATGGCACTGAGTAAATATGGGGTGAAACACAAAGTGGCAACTCCATGTCATCCCCAAACAAGTGGACAAGTCAAAGTGTTGAATAGGGAAATCAAAAGTATCTTGGCCAAGACAGTAAATGTCAATAGAACTGATTGGTCTAGGAAACTCGATGATGCACTATAGGCATATCAGACTGCTTACAAAACACCTATCGGGATGTTTCCATATCAGTTGGTTTATGGAAAGGCTTGTCATCTACCCGTTGACTTAGAACACAAAGCATTATGGGCATTGAAAGCTTTAAATTTGGACTGGTCCAAAACTTCAAGGGAGAAAACAGAGCAGCTGAATGAACTGGATGAATTTAGACTCAGGTCATATGAAAGTTCAACCATCTATAAAGAGAAGATGAAGAAATGGCATGATGCTCGGATACTCAAGAGAGACTTCAAGGTAGGAGATTGGGTTCTGCTATACAACTCACGACTTAGACTCTTCCCTGGAAAGCTCAAATCCAAATGGTTTGGACCATTTCGAGTAACGCGAGTGTTCATCAATGGTGCCATAGAAGTTAAAGATCAGGAAGGACCTCTATTTACAGTGAATGGTCAATGTCTAAAATTGTATCTGGGAGATTATCAAGAGATTTCATTGGTTGGAGTGGTATATTTGGAAGACGCCTGAAGGCGCTACTACGTCGTGCCGCGACGTTAACTAAGGCGTTGTTCGGGAGGCAACCCAAAATCCCTTTAATTGCTTTGCTTTTATTATTGTCAGTACTTATTTCCCGGTAATAAAATGGTATGTTGTTTGTGCAGGTAAAAGTACTAAAATAAATGAAGGATGGCAAACAATAAACCCCTGTGGCAAGTCGCCGAAGGGGTCGGCGAATCCGACCTTATCCGCCGGATGACTCAGAACATCGTAAACACTGAAATCTGTTAAACTCGACGAGATTTGGAGATTATCTGCGATTCACTGACAATTTTGGCGATCTTATGAAAATCGTCATTTGGATCTTCACAATGACTGCAGATTCTATAACACTCGGCGAGTCGAGTGCTCACTCAGCGAATCACCAAGATATTCGGCGATTAGACCTAATATCGCCAAAAAAAAAAAAAAACTGAACTGATGCCATGACAGATGGAGAAAACTCCATTAGCCAGGATCCCCTCTTTACCTATCTCTATCTTTCTTTATCTTGCCTCTTAAATTCTCATTACTTGCATTTGAGGGAAAATTGCCTTTTATATTTGGTGGGGTGAGGCTCACCTTTTGTGTGCTATTTGTTATTCGTGTTTTGAATACATTTGGGATGACTGTTTATAAATTTGTTAATAACTGCTTTTCTGTGGAGGTTTGAGCTCGTGGCTCTGTTTACTTTTAATTGCAAAATGATTTTGATGATTTTGACCCTTCCGAAATTTTTTGAATTCTTCACACATTATTGCTACCCCTCGTGAGTTGAATGTGGTTGTTCTTTTGCAAGAATTTAAGTCAGTTTCGATCAATACCGATGACTTGAATAGTGCTCTCAATTGAACGAACATGAATGTATGGCTACGATGAGGCCAAATGAAGTTGCATAGACAATATGTGAACTTGTTGCATCTCGTTGTCATTAGCCATTTATCGAATTGATTCTCTTGTTATGACTGTTGCACACTAGCGAAAGTGTGTAGTCTTGTTTGACTGAAGTGTCGATGCCTTGTGTGATTATCTTGCTTTGAACCATGCATGAATAAACCTAGAATTTGCCCTGTTAGTCTGATTGATTTAGAAAGGTGTCCTCTTGAAATGATCTTAGGCAAATTTAATGAGTGTGAGCCAAATTTGACATATACCTCTTTTGTGGCCTATCCGTGAGTGTGTGAAACTCTTTTGAACACCCTTTGAGCCTTACCTCTCTTTGGAAGACCTTGATAAACCCTAGACCTTACTTGACCCACTACCTACAATCCTCTTAATTTGTGATTTAGTATATAGCCAACTTAGGCCAAAAGCCTAAGTTGGGGGTGTAGTAAAAAGGAAAAGGAGAAGTCAAGAAGTGCAAGAAAAGATCCCCCCTAACCCATGGGATTGCATAAGTGAAAACCCCTTCAATTAAAAAAAACAGTGGAATAAGGTACGAAGGAAATTGTGTTTCCAAGCAATCCATGAAGGTGAATAAACAGGTGACTTAGAAGCATTAGAAAAAAAATTGATAAAGGAGGAGAAGGGAATGCCTTGACAATACCACATCCCACGAGGAAGGAGCCATTGAGCCTAAATGACCATACCTTTGCACTCATCCCCATTACAAGCCTTAGAATACCTTTTTGATCTTGAGTAAGCCGAATCAAAAGTCGATTGGAAAATAAGGGCAAACCTATGGGTGAAAACATGCATTGTGTTCCTCTTTTTTGAGTGTGAGCGTTGCATCTAAGTCCTGATCTTGAATTGATTAACCTCTGTGTGTGAATATGGAATCATTCTTCATGTGAGGGCATTTAGATACTTTTTGTCGAGCTTGAACTCGCACAAGTAGCAAGTATTGCGAGTATGAGAATCTCTGGTAATGGTGTGTCACAACTTGAATCTTTGAGTGCACAGTTGATCTTTGCATAACTAATTTGAATCTTGTTGTGTATGTTCATGATTGATTCTTGTGTAGCACTGTTTGAGATACCCTTTTTGAACGGCTGAACTTGAGTTTGCTTGAGGACAAGCAAAAGTTTAAATTGGGGGTGTTGATGAGTCCACAAATTGGACTCATTTAGGGCTGTATTTTGATAGAAATAGTGTCCTCGAATGCTTATTTTGTCTCAATATCTGATGAAAACTCATAAGTTTCAGATATTTGAAGTTTTAGTAGAAGCATGGACACTTTGGAACAAAAAGGAACAAAAAGGCTGAAAAGAACGAAGAAGCTGAAACCCGAGCATCGCCAAGCACACTTGGCGAATCGCCGAAGGGATTTACTCCACCATTTATTCTAGTACGCAAAGCCCGGAAGGAAAAGAATCAAAAAGGCAATAAAAGGAGCAGTTGGAGCTTTGCCGAATAGTTCCGCAAAATAGTACTATACCACCCAATGGTCCAGAACGTGAAGATGCGGAAGGCAAGCACAAAATGGCGATGAGACAGACGAAGGGCGAATCGCCGAAGTCATTAGGCAATATCGACTAACTTCACCGAAAGATCCGCCAGCGCTATTTTCTGAAGTCTATAAATACTGAACTTATTAATTTATGGGAGTCGAACTTTTATTTTAATTTCCATAATAGAATTGTACTTTTTGGATATTTTTCTCTCAAGTTTGGAGAGGATTTTTGGGAGACTTGACGAAAGAAGGATTTCATCTTCCCCAAGTTGGAAGTGGGACTTCTCCATTCTTCTTCCTTTGCTTAAATTAAGGTTTAATTTCTTATGCCCATTTGATTTTACTATCATTTTAGGTGTATTTTATTATTTCTTGATGTGTGGCTAAAAAATCCCATTCTTGGGTTGTGATTTAACAAATATGTGCTGATATTATTGTTGGATCTTGCTTATTGTTAGATAAGATGTAGTTTAATGGTGATTTCACCTAGTGGTTGTGGTTTAATCTAAAGGGTTTGTAGTTGCAAATACAAAGCCACCCATGTGTTTTCGGCTTGCTCGAGAGGGAGGTCGCGAAACCAAGACCACTAGACTAATGACTTAAGGAGTGGGTCGACATGAGGTTCAGCCCGAGAGGGTGAGACTTAGTCCCATATCCTAACTCCCAGCTCGAGAGAGTGAGTGGGGTAAGGCGTAGGCTGGTCTTCATACGGCAAATGGACATCCGAGAGGAATGCATTTGAAACGGGGTAAGTTTCCTGAGAGGGAACTTATTTCCATTTAAAGCTTAGCCTAGTCACTATTATCTTACAAATTTCCTTTCAAAATCATGTACCCAACTACTTATCTCAACTTGTATTGCGGTCACAACGCAAAAACATTTCCCCATACTTGATTTTCTTGTTAATTTTTGCTATTTTTACTGCTTGTGACAAAATCCCCAAATCAATATTTGACACTTTTGTGTCGCCCCCTTTAATTTATTGTGTTTTTAATAATTAATGTATTTAGCTACGACTAGTTGGAGCTTAATTTTATTTTTCTATCGATTCTCAAAACCACTACCTTGGGACATGACCCCAACCTTTAGTTGGGTAACTATACTATCGACGATCGTAGACACTCATACCGTAGGTTAGTGTCACGATAAGCATCAAGTTTTTCTGACACCAAGTTTGTCACGCCCCAAACTCAAGGGGCACAACTGGCTCCTAATACCAAAACTCAGGCCCGAGCCGACCATGTTGAACCATTCGCTACTAGCGCATGGCAGCCACACGCAATCAAGAAAACAAACAAGTATATCTCGGCTTAAAACTAAGCCCTCAGCCGGCAAGGCCTCTGTCAACTGATCTATAAAAGAAACAGCTACTCCTAGGAGGTCATATAAATAAATAGCCAACTAAAACAGAAGTCCTGATTGGGTCGTCGAGGCCACCATGATATCTATACCAAAACTAAAAGCAGGTATATATCAATACAATACATCAAACAACTCACAAGCTTCACCAAACCAACAACATAGGCCAATATGGCCATATCATAGCTATACACCCCCACACATTAGTCTGCAAGCCTCTAAGAGTAGTAAAGATTAGCGGGACAGGGCCCCAGCCTACCCATAAAGATATATACAACAAAAGGTAACAAACCTCCCAACTCTGGTAGCTCCGGAGGAAAGGGGCTAGCCAACCGAATAAAAATCAATCCTGCTGCTGAGGAGGTCTACTCAGTCATCTGTCAAGACCTGTATGCATGAATGCAGTGCCCCCAGGCAATGGGGCGTCAGTACGAAATAATGTACAGAGTATTAAAGGCATTAGATTATGAGGAGGTATCCTGATATACTGGAATAATCTGATAAATTAATGCAAGGATAAGATAAGTGTACTGACCTGCTCCTAAATCTAAATTTATCAAAAATAATAAAACATCAACCTAACAAAGCCTTCATAAGCTCGGCAGGTACAAACAGTACACAACACCACCTACTCATGCCCCCATAAGCCTGGAAGGTGCCAATCAGTCTATATACCCCTATCGGTAGTCCCCTAGTACCATAGGTAGTCACATAGCCCTCTTAGGCATTAATATAGACCCGTACGCAGAACATATCTCTCTTAGGCATCAACATAGCTTATAGACAACTCATAGACCTCTTAGGAATTAACATGGCCATGTAGGAAGCACATAGCCTTCTTAGGCGTCAATATAGCCCTGTAGGCAACTCATTGCCCTTCTAGGCATCAATATAGCCCCGTAGGCAACTCATAACACTTTTTGGCATCCATATAGCCCTGTAGGCAGAACATAGCCCTTCTAAGCATAGATCACATTCCTGTAGCTAACCACAATAGCCCCAAGGGCAACAATAACAATCCAATCGCTAAAAGCGAGCAATTTAGTTATAAGCAACCTATACAAATAGCCTTTAAGTCGTGTCCATCATAGGGACGCTACTAACTGAATAAGAATCCCGACAAGGGAGGATTATATCAACTAGAGCAGCCAACAATCAGCAATAATGGCTACAAATATAACAGGATAAAACCCAATTACATTGTTCCTAAGCTTTAAGGAAACACGTCGTAAGTAGGGAATAGCCTTAACATACCTTTCCAATGAACGCTTCAAAGACCATAGTTCCTTCACGAAAGTTGTTCTTTATGTCCTAAGTTTCACAATCACTATATATACACAGCTGAAATGCACCAATAAACAGTTCATAATTAATCTAAAATTGGCAGATTTGCCATATTACCCCAAGTTGTCGAAATGTCTGTAGAAATTCATAAAAACAACCATAAAAGGGTCCCGAGATGATTACCTTAGTTAACCAAGTGTAAACCTTGAAGAAACACCAATAACTACAAATTTACACCTTTAAAAACTAGCTCCAAACGCAGCTAATAGGAGGGAAAAACGATTGCCACGTGTAGAGATCGCGTTTCTAGGCACGGGGGCAACCTTTAATGGTAGAAATCGTCAAAAATCAACCTTCATCATGCAAGAACTCCATAGTAACCATCTCTTAAGCTTTCTTTCTGGTTTGGAAGTGAAAAGAAATGTTTTCATGGCTTAAAATATTGAGTAAGCCGACATACCACATTTTTTAGCCAACCCGGATTCTGCCCTGGCAGTCCGTAGTATAACCCTAATAACATTTTACTCCGATGTCGGTTCGATACGGGGTTTTATGCATTGCAAACTGGACTCGTAGGCCTTCGATTTAATGGGTGATAGGTCTTCTAACTCTTTATATATTAGGAGGAATCATCCAAGACATTTGATCCAAAATTTAGAGAAATCTTTAAAAAGGAACTTACGATAACTTTCGCCAACTTTTATTTTGCCACTTACCTGACTTCAAAACTTGAGATACAACCCTTGAACACTTAAAATATGACATACCACATCGTTCTTAATTTATTACTCACCCTCCTTTTCTTTCCATGAAGATACGAGTTAATTTAGATGTTTTGAAAAGTGGGGTGTTACACTAAAGAATTACAAAAATTAAAATAAAAGAACAACCTCCTATTACAAAAGAAAAACCTAGAGTTGGCTAGATTGTACATCTTGGGTTGCCTCCCAAGCAGCGCTTGATTTAACGATGCGGCACGATGCAGGCCCCTTGATTACTCAAACTTCATCAAGGTAGTAGGCCTCAACCACTTCTTGTACACTCTCCTCTTTTCCCATGTAGACCTTGATCCTTTGCCCATTCACTTTGAACCTTGTTCCCTCCTTGTTCTCGAGCTCGGCCTCTCCATGTGGGAACACTTAAGTGACTATGAATGACCCGGTCCATTTAGACTTGAGCTTGCCAGGAAACAACCGCAACCTTGAGTTGAATAGAAGCACCAAATCATCCACAATAAATTCACTCTTTTCAATATTTCAATTATGATACTTATTCATCTTCTCCTTGTACAAGGCTGAACTTTCATAGGCTTTCAAGAGAAACTCATCAAGCTCATTCATGTCATTAACTCTTTGACTCGATGTGGCGCCCCAATCCAAATTCAACTTCTTTAGCGCCCACATAGCATTATGCTCTAGGTCTACCGATAAATGACAAGACTTCCCATATATAAGTTGCTAGGGGGACATACCTATGGGAGTCTTGAATGTGGTGTGATAGTCCCATAGAGCATCATCAAGCCTCTTATCAGTCCTATTTGCATTCATAGTCTTAGCAAGGATTTGCTTTATCTCTCTGTTGGACATTTCAACTTGCCCACTAGACTGCGTATGGTAAGGAGTGGCTACATTGTGACAGACTCAATATTTCTCTAGCAATGCCTTGAACAACCTATTACAAAAGTGGGAACCTCCATCGCTGATAATCGCCCTAAGTGTACCAAATCTGGAGAAGATACTTTTTTTTAGGAATGCGGTGATACTTTTACCTTCATTGTTTGAAAGCTCAATTGCTTCCACCCACGTCGACACATAATCAACCGCAACAAGAATATACTTCATCCCATGTGAACTCACAAATGGACCCATAAAATGAAATCTCCATACATCAAACAACTCAATCACCAAGATCGGATTCATAGGTAGTTTTTGCCTCTTTGAAATTACTCCTCCTCTTTGGCAACGATCACAAGATTTGGCGAAATCATGAGCATCTTGGTGGATGGTAGGCTAGTAATACCCACAGTGCAAAATTTTATGCACAATCCGAATACCACTATGATGCCTACCAACAGGCGATGAATGACACGCTTCTAGTATACTCTTCATCTCAACCTCGGGCACGTAGCGACGAATAATCCCATCAGCAGAAATACAGAATAAATAAGGCTCATCCAAAAAGAACTTCACATCATGCCTAAACTTTTCCTTTGGTGAAAAGATAAATCCGATGGAATCAGATCACTTGCCAAGTAGTTAGCAAAGTCTGCGAAACAAGGGATTAGATCATGAGAAGAAGCCAATACCTATTCGTCCAGAAAAAAGCATCATCAATTTCAGCCACATCTCTTAGCTTGAGCATAGCTTCTTCCTCTAATCTGGACAAGTGATCGACAACTTAATTTTATGTCCCCTTTCTATCTTTCACCCCAAAATTGAACTCTTGCAGCAACAACACCCATCTAATTAAGCTCGGTTTTGTATCCTCCTTAGCCATCAGATACCTCAATACAGAATAGTCAGTATGCACTATGACCTTGGTACCAAGCAAGTAGGATCAAAATTTCTCGAATGCGAAAACCACAGGAAGGAGTTCATGTTCAGTCACTGTATAGTTCTTTTGAGCCACATTTAAAGCTTTGATGGCATAGTAAATAGGATGAAGAATATTATCTTGCCTATGTCCCAAAACCACACCAAGCGCCACTCCACTCGCATCACACATTACCTCAAATGGTTGCCCCCAATCCGGTGAAATAATGATAGGCACGAAAACTAGCTTTTCCTTCAAATCTCTAAATGCTCTCAGAGAAGCATTATCAAAATCAAACTTACACTCCTTTTCGAGCAATTTGCACAATGGGTGTGCAATTTTGGAGAAATCCTTGATGAATCTCCTATAAAAGTCTGAATGCCCAAGAAAACTTCTAACACCTTTAACAACGATAGGTGATTGAAGCTTTTCTATTACCTCAACTTTCTTTCTATCAACCTCAATACCCTTCTCAAAAATCTGATGCCCAAGAACTATCCCTTTTTTCACCATGAAGTGACATTTTTCCCAATTGCGCACAAGATTGCACTTTCACACCATTTAAGTACCTCGGCCAAATGATCCAAACAACCATCAAATGAGTCACCTACCATAGAGAAATCATCCATAAATACCTCAATACTGTCCTCCACCATATTAGAGAATATCGACATCATACAACGCTGGAAGGTCGCTGGAGCATTACACAACCTAAATGGCATCCGTTTAAAGACGAAAGTCCCATAAGGGCAAGTGAAGGTAGTCTTTTCTTGGTCTTCCGAAGCTATGGAGATATGATTATATCCCGAATAACCATCAAGAAAGCAATACC
The DNA here is from genome assembly GCA_029582545.1 of Solanum lignicaule. Classification (NCBI taxonomy): domain Eukaryota; kingdom Viridiplantae; phylum Streptophyta; class Magnoliopsida; order Solanales; family Solanaceae; genus Solanum; species Solanum lignicaule. The sequence continues at coordinate 28,840 of JAJOOF010000420.1, read as the reverse complement.
AACCGTTACCATCAAGGTGGTCCAATATCTGATCCATGAATGGCATAGGGAAGTGGTCTTTTTCTGTTCAAGAATTCAACTTCCGATATTCCATACATACTCTCCATCCAATCACAGGCCGCATCGAAACAATCTCATTTTTCACATTAGGAACCACAGTAATCCCACCTTTCTTGGGCACACACTCAACAGGACAAACCCAACTAGTATCTGCAATGGGATAAATGACTCCAGCATCCAACCACTCGATGATTTCCTTTTTCACTACCTCTTGCATAGACAGATTTAGTCTCATTTGGTGCTCGATACTAGGCTTGTGAGCCGACATGAGTTAGATTTCATGAGAACAAATACCCCGAGGAATCCCAATAATATCCGCAATCGTCCACCCAATAGCTAACTTGAACCTCTTTAACACCGAAACCAATGCCTCAGCTTGTACCGCATTCAAATATGCCGCAATAATGACCGGTAAAGTACCATCTCTCCCCAAGAATAAATACCACAAATGTTATGGTAGAGCCTTAAGCTCCAATTTTGGAGCCTCCTCAACAGACGATTTTGTAGGTGGAGAGTCACGATTCTTTATATCTAGCTCCAACTTCTTTGGTTTGGAATGGAAATTGAACATATCAAGTATGGCGACCAATTCAACATAGTCTTCAATACCATCACCCTCAAAATTCATCATTACCGCCGCCAGTGCATCAACACCCAACCTCTCTTCAATAGACACATCAGAACTTCGCTCAACAATACGATTCACCATTGACACTGTTTTGAGATCGCTTTCCTGCTTCTTGGACCTACAGATATTAAAATTTACCTCTTCACTATTCAATCGAAACTCCATCTGTCCTTTCTCCATATCGATCAAGGCACACCAGTAGCAAGGAATAGTCTCCCAAGGATGATGGGAACCTCACAATCAAGTCCAGAAAGATAAAAGACTCCATTTTCACAAGTACATCTTGGAGCACACCACTGGGCCTCTTCATAGTTCTATCGGCTATGAGCAATCGCATCGCAGTCAGTTTTGGAGCCCCTGAACCCAACTTCTTGTAAATAGACAATGGCATCAGATTAATGCTAGCACCCAAATCACACAATGCCTTAGAAAAATGATACAACCCGATGGTACATAGAATAGTGAAGGCACCAGGATCCTCTTTCTTCTGCACAAGTGACCTCGTAGAAATTGCACTACAATGTTGCAACCTATCATCATCTTCAAAACTGACTGCCCTTTCTTAGTTACCAAATCTTTCATGAATTTTACATACCCAGGCATTTGCTCCAAAGCATCTATCAATGCAACATTGATGGAAAGTTGTTTCAACATAGTGATAAACCTGAGGTACTTTCCTTCATCATTATTCTTTACCAACCTTTGTGGGAATGGAGGTGGAGGTCTAGGCATGGGAACAGCCTTTTGAGTTATCTCCGCTTCCTTCTTTGTAGCATTCATGGACTCTCCAGTAACCTCAATCTCATCATCTTCTTTTTCAACCTCGGACAGCATAGGTGGATCAATGGTCTGTTTACCCCATCGAGTAGTGACTTTCATACAATGCTCATCGTTCTTTAGATTTTAGATGATGTTTCTAGGAAGAGTGACAGGCTGACATGGGTTCACTGTAGTGGACAACTGATTCATCTGCATGAGCATCAACTTTTTTACCAACTCCATACTAGTCATTCCGCATCGCCTTCATTTTCTCATCAGTCGAATCGAACCACTTTATCATCTTCTGTATCATTTCCTCAATCCGTGACATACTACCCTTAGATTCTCAATTTGTAGGAGGAACATAAGGACCAACCCTATCATTTCGGTTGCCATAGTTGTTTCGATTGTAGTGTTTGTCGCAATTGTAGTTCCCATACCGGACATACTGACCCTCTCGGTTGTAGTTGTCATAGTTCTGACCATGGTTTCCTTGCCCTTGGCGCCAATTATCCGAGTTGGAACCTTAGGTGTTGGCTCGAAAATCCCCCTTCTGATCATTCAACAAGTACGCATTCTTCTCATAGTAGCATTCCTCAACCGTGGTGGTGGATTCCTAGTCAAATAAGTCACATCATTTACCTTTTCTGGACCTCCTCTTACATGCTTCAATACCAACCCAAGTTCTATCCTTATCTGTGCCATCTCCTCACGAATGTCATCAGCAAATTGACTAGGCACAGATTGAACTGCAAAAGTGCTTCTTCCAGTGCTTGACTTTTGAGTGCTCCATGCTTTATTGTTTCATGAAATTTTCTCTAGTTTCTAAGCGATCTCCTCAAAAATACACTCACCATATGATCCTCAGGCGATAGTATCAAGCACAGCTTTACCATTGTCATCCTGACCTCTATAGAAATACTTTTTCAGTGAGTCATCATCAATATGGTGATTCGGAACATTTCTCATGAATGCAGTGAACCTATCCCACGAACTACTCACAGATTCTCTAGGTAATGCAATGAAGTTATTGAGTTTATCTTTATGGTTCAGCTTCTCGGACAACGGGAAGTACTTGGCCATGAACACCTTGTGCAATTGATCCCATGTGTGAATTGAGTTGAATGGAAGTTCAGAAAACCAGATCGCAGCAACTCCAGTCAATGATACAGGGAAGACTCTTAACTATATGACGTTCATATCCAACTCCGGTCACCCAACCCAACCCTTACAAACATACATAACCTTGGCCATGTGCCCATGCGGATCTTCCGAAGCCATACCAGAAAATAATCCAACCTCCTTGCTGTAAGCATCTGCATCAAACTGCTAGTCACAATGAATGTATGCCCCGGAGGCAAAAGACGGAGAACGATTGGTCCTTCTGATTCAACTGTGTTAAACTCGGCCCTATAGTTATCTTGCAGCCTTGGTTCTAGCGGATTTTGCACCCTCAATGCATCTCCGAGTAGATTACCACCTGATCCTGAGCATGCTCATTAACAACCCCAGGAGGCTGCAACTCAACTCCATCACCTAGATTTCCTCTTATTGGATTGACATGAACATTTTGATTATTCATCTTTTGCAAAGTTTTGGTCAACTCTGGATCGTATGGGGTCAATGGCTCGCCTCAACTCCGTGTACTTGGCATAAACTAGAGTAGAAACCTGTAAAAACAAAAACAAAAGTAAACATAAAATTAGGAAATAATTGACTAAAGTTCAATAATGTAGTTAAAATTAATCTAAAAGACTTATTCCCCAGCAGCAACGCCAAAATTTGATACGCTCAAATTACACCTCCCTAAAGAAGTAGAAGCGATCATTGTCAAATAAAGAACCCAACTTGTAGGTTGGGATCGATCCCAAGAGGAATATGGTTTAGACTTAAACTTGACTCACTATTATATTTGTTTAGTCAACTTATTTCCGAGACAAGTAAGTAAAAGGTGGAATTGTGAAACAAATAACTTGATTTTTGTTAAGTAACAAGTGAGCAGGATTCAAACTTTATTGTTATCAATGAGAGAGAGAAACTAGGGTGTATGTGTTCCCCATAAGCTCCTAACACGGTAATCCTAACAATAGTAATCATTTCCTAGTGTATCACATGCAAAGTGGTAAGATATGTATCCCTAAGTGATTGGTCCTCCAAGTAGGGAATTTCACTCCGCACCTTGGTCCGACTACGTGTGTATAATTTACTAACCCTTACATTTACCTCATATTAGACATCACATCAATGTATGGCTTAGTTTTCACCCTCGCACCAATTGAAATTAGATTATTAGATAGTATCACACTAAATCTTTGTTGATAATTCTTTTCTTATTAATTACCTCTAGGTCCGACAAGTAGCAACAAGGCAATTTCTAATGAGTGCACTCGTTAAAAAGACTTTTAAGCGGAAGAATTACCAATGCATGCATCAACACTATTCAAGAATTACTTAGTTATTATTCATATGTTGTTAATTGCTCACGGTTCCCACAACCCTAGTTGTGGATTTAGTTACTCATGCTTGAAAGAACACAATTCCTATTTGTAGAAGAAGAATTCATGAACTTACGTAATGAGTAGAAGAAACCCGTAATCTCCAATTGAAATTCAAAGCTAAATATTTATAAACCAAAAATTTGGAAATCAAATTGATAAAGTTTGCAAGTTAATTCCCAAGAAAATACCAAGAACTAAAAGTAAACAATAATGTCTAACCCCCCAAAAACAAAGTTTATATACCCTATTTATAGAAAAACTTGTCCTAAACAAAAAGGAAACGAAATAAGGAAATAAACTTCTGGACGTGGCTTCGATCGACGACACTGACCTACGAACCGTGGTTAGACCAACGGTCTCTAGGTCCATTCTGTAACTTGATACTTAGAACTTTTACCACAGAGGCTGGAACCTTCAACTCTCAGATGTAAACGATGGGTGTGCAATACATACTGTAGGTTGACTTATGGTCCATGGATCCCCTTCCATGGCTCCACACTTAGAACTTTTCATCAGGTACTGGAACTCCAAATCTTTGATCTCATCGACGGATGTGCTAGACAGACTGTGGGTCGACCTATGCTCCATCACTAGCCTCTGTGGCTCCACACTTAGTCAGACTTCCCTGATGATCATTCCACGCCTACCCATGACAGACCGTGACTGGACCTACGGTCCGTAGGTCACCTCCGTGGGTGGCTCCTTCTGCAGAAATTCAGTTGTCATCTCTCTCGACCTTGTCCAAGACTATTTCCTACAAATATGACATAATAAACATTAATTCTAATATAAAATGGCCCTAGACACACACAAATCTTAAGTGAAATGTATTAAAAATATCGTAAACTCACGGTATATCAATGGCTCCGGCAGAACTTATGGAGTTGAAAGAACAATTGAAAGATCTATTAGATAAGGGTTTCATCCGACCGAGTATCTCTCCATAGGGTGCTCTAGTTTTGTTCATTAGAAAGAAATATGGTCCTCTTCGTATGTGTATTTACTATCGTCTTTTGAACAAGGTGACCATTAAGAATAAGTATCCTCTCCCAAGGGTAGATGATTTATTTGACCAACTTCAAGGAGCAAGTTATTCCTCTAAGATTGACCTTCGGTCGGGCTATCACCCATTGAGTGTGAAAGAAGATGACATTTGGAAGATGATTTTTCAAACTCGGTATGGTCATTATGAGTTTTTGGTTATGTCGTTTGGGTTGACTAGTGCTCTGGAGGCATTTATGGATTTTATGAATAGGGTGTTTAGACAATACCATGACATGTTTTTGATTGTGTTCATTGGTGATATATTGATCAATTCAAGAAGTGAGGATGATCATATTGATCATTTGAGGATCGTGTTGCAAATTTTTAAGGACCAACAACTTTTTGCAAAGTTTTGCAAGTGTGAATTTTGGTTAAGATCCGTAGATTTTCTTGGCCATATTGTTTCAAGTAAGGGTATTGAGATAGATCCTAAGAAGACGGATGTGGTCAAGAGTTGTCCTAGACCTCTAACTCCTTTGGATATTTGAAGTTTCTTGGGTTTAGCCGGTTACTATAGAAGGTTTGTAGAGGGATTCTCTTTGATTGCCTCTCCTTTGACGGCTTTGACTCAAAAGAAGGCTAGTTTTAATGGTCCGAATTATGTGAGAAGAGTTTACAAGAGTTGAAGGATAGACTTACTTCTTCTCTGTTACTGACCTTACCGGAAGGTACGGATGGTTTAGTGGTATCTTGTGATTCCTCGAGAATTGGTCAAGGGTGCATGCTTATGAAAAATGGGAAAGTTATTGCCTATGCCTCAAGGCAACTTAAAATCCATGAGTAGAATTATCCTACTCACGACCTTGAATTAGGGGCAATCGTTTTTGCTTTAAAGATTTGGCGGCACTATTTGTATGGAGTTCATGCTGATGTGTTTACCGACCATAAGAGTTTGCAATATCTGTTTAATCAAAAAGATCTAAATCTTCTCCAAACAAGGTGGCTTGAGTTATTGAAGGATTATGACACGAGTGTTCTTTATCACCGGTTACGCTGAATTATGGACTTGAACGACTCAATGCGAGGTTTTCAATAACCATAGATAGAACTCAAATACTTGGAACTCAAGAACTTCAATGATACTACTAATTTCAAGAATGCTCAACTCAGAGGGTTCATGCGGAATTATGAGCATGAACTACTCAACTCAAGGACTCAAAGATACTTCTCATCTCAAGATTTTTTGGCTTATAATGTTCATGCAGAATTATGGGCATGAACAACTCAACTCATGGACTTCATGGGTAATAGGTAATAGTCATATGTCCTATGTGGTGGCAGATGCTTTTAGTCAGTTATATATGGGTAGTGTTGCTCATATTGAAGAAGAAAAGAAAGAGTTGGTTTGAGATGTTCATAGATTATCCTTATTAGGTGTTCAATTAGTGGAATCCACCAAGGGTGGTGTTATGGTTCACAATGGTTCCGAATCATCTTTTGTGGCGGAGGTGGAAGCAAAAAAGGGTCTTGATCCAATTTTGGTAGAATTGAAAGAAGTGGTGCTTAAGAAATATGTTGAGGCTTTCTCCTAAGGGAGAGATGGTGTACTTAGATATTAAGGTCATTTATGTGTTCTGAATGTTGATAACTTGAAGGAATAGATCTTTTCAGAATCCCATGGTTCGCGGTACTCCATTCACCCGGGAGCCACTAAGATGTACCGTGATTTACGGGAGGTCTATTGGTGGAATGGGATGAAGAAGGATATTGCGGGGTTTGTGGCCAAGTGTCCAAATTTCCAATAGGTAAAGGTTGATCATCAAAAACCGGGAGGTTTGTCCCAAGATATTAGCATTCCTACCTTGAAGTGGGAAGATCTGAACATGGACTTTATTGTTGGTTTGCCTCACACCCAGCGACAACATGACTCGATTTGGGTTATAGTAGATCGGATGATGAAATTAGCTCATTTCCTTCCCGTCAAGGTTTCCTATTCGGCGGAGGACTATGCCAAGTTATACTTGAGAGAGATGGTAAAGTTGCATGGAGTGCCTTTCTCCATCATTTCTAATCGTGGTACCCAATTCACTTCTCAATTTTAGAAGTCTTTCCAAAAGGGTATTGGTACTCGTGTTAAGCTTAGTACGACCTTTCATCCCCAATACGATGGGCAAGCAAAGTGTAATATCCAAACTTTTGGAAGATATGTTAAGGGATTGTGTGATTGATTTTAAGAGTAATTGGGATGACCATTTGCCATTGATTGAGTTTGCTTATAATCATAGTTATCACTCGAGTATTTATATGGCTCCATTTGAGGTCCTATATGGTAGGTGGTGTAGATCTCCCATAGGTTAGTTTGAGGTGGGTGAAGTTTCCCTAATAGGTCCCGAGTTGGTACATGAGGACATTGAGAAAGTTCAGCTTATTAAAGAAAGGTTGAAAATGGTTCAAAGTCAGCAAAAGTCATATGTCGATGTGAGAAGAAGGGATCTTGAGTTTGATACTCATGATTGGGTAAACTTTAAAATCTTATCCAAATGAGGTTTGGTAAGAAAGGGAAGCTTAGTGCCCGGTATGTAGGTCCATTTAATATTTTGAGACGTGATGGTAAGGTTGCTTATGAGCTAGAATTGCCAAATGAGTTGGCATCGGTGCATCCGGTTTTCCATGTCTCTATGCTAAAGAAGTGTGTTGGAGATCCTACATCCATAGTTCCCTTAGAAGGGGTGGGATTTGATGAAAGTCTTTCTTATGAGGGAGTTCCGGTTGAGATTTTGGACCGACAAGTTAAGAAGTTGAGAAACAAGGAAGTTGCTTCCTTGAAAGTTTTATAGAGGAATCATTTAGTTGAGGGTTCTACTTGGGAGGTTGAGGCCAATATGATGTCCCGATATCCTCATCTTTTCCCTTCTACTCCTACTCTAGCTTGAGGTAATGAGTTCCTCTTGGTTTGTCCTTTGTTTTGAAGTCATGTGTTTTATGTGTTTCTATGATTTCCTTATGTTGCGCATGTTATATGAAAAACTAGTGTTTTGAAAGAAAATGAGTTTAATGATTGATTTTCCTCACGTATTTGTGCATTGAGTATGAGTTGCCTATAGATTTCATGAAATGAATTGATGAACATGCTTTAGCTAAGCTTTTTTAGAACGAATTGCATATAGGCTCCATGAGATCATGTTGAGCATGGTTTTATCTTGGAGATGGTAGTTTCCCCACAGGATGATTTTCTAGATACACATAAGCTAGTGGATCCACTTAAGCTAGAATTTCATGGTTCTACCTTGGCAAGTATGACAACCCTTTTTGGTATGGGAGACACTGGGGGATCATGTCATAGCTCACATGGTCTCTATGTCGGTTAAGGCAAATCCCCCACATTAATAATGAACTAAGGTTACTTCAAGAAGTATCGCATATGAGTTCAAAGGTTTCAAAGATGATGTTAGCTTGCATTGACCATGGTTTTATGACTTATATTTTCTAACCCTTTTATATCATGTTTTAGCTTGGTCAATTGCATGTCATGAAATAAAATGTCCCATTTTAGCATGATTTAAATGTTTAATGCATCACTATTATACTTGGTACATTGGTTGGTACTAACATATACTCTTGCCTACCTTTCCCCATTGTAGGGTCTGACAGTCATGTTTCTCAATTTCGTGGCAAGTGTTGATTTCGAGATGTAACGACCCGTAAAATGAATAAGTGAAACAAGAGCCTAACGATTGTGTGCTTTGGTTGTAATGAGTTTTTCTGTTGTTGTTTGTTCTTCCGAGCTTTGGTTGAGGGGTTTAGGGATCAAACATCAAGTTATGACTCCCCAAGGACCACCCTAGGGGTCCTTGGGAAGGACCCTTAGTCTAACCTCCAATACCCCAAAGAACCTTGAAGATTGGCCAAAATGGGGTGAGCCAAGAAAGGGGTCCACGCCCCGTAGGTCCATCCACTGTCCGTGGAGGGCCTCCGTGGGTCAGAATCCCATGAGCCAAGCTACATCCCTAGACCATGGACCAGAAGCATAGTCCGTGAATGGACTCATGGTCCGTGAGTCCAGGGAGTGAGTCACACCTGTAGTTTCTGGTTTAGTTCGGCCTAGGGAAGCGTGGATTGGTAAATTCACCCTTTGTTTAGTTAAGTATTTGGACGGTTAATTTAGGGTTATTATGATATTTTAGGAGTATTTATACAATAAAACCCTATTTTAGATTTCATTATTCAATTTCCCCCAAATCAAAACCCCTCCCTCTACAAAAAGTCTTCTCTCTAGAAACTCCATTGGACATCAAGGTCAACTTCAAGCTATGGGTACAAACATCAAGTTTTCTCATCCAATTTCATGAGGAAATAAACATAGAGGTATGGTAGTCTTGATCCTTGTCTAACTTTTCATTTAAGGAGGCAATTCAAAGGTTATTTCAAAGTATCAAACATCTAGGGTTTTACTCAATCTCATTGGTTCTTTCATCAAACGTTTTCAAATGGTTTATAATGACAAATTATGATTGTATTAGTATTTAATTGATGTTTTATGATGAAAATACTCTATGAACCCATGAATTCTCACAATTCCTAAATTGTGCCTTTATGAAGTGGGTTTGTTGATGATGAATGCATGTGAATCGAAATTGCCTAGATTGATTTAGATTATTGAAGTATATCATTACCCATGCCCTAATTGTATTAAAATGTTGGTGTGTTGGTGATTTGGAAGTATGACCCTTGAAGGGCAAGTTATGATCAATTACTTGTTGAATTAGAATTGTGAATTAGACGTTGATCCACATGAAAGGTGAGGTGTTTATTTACTATGTATATTGTGGTATTGAATTGATGGATATATTCCTTGTACCCTACATGTAGAGGTTAATGTATAATTGTGATATGATGTTTGTATGTGATCTAAATGAATGAATGATGATCATGTTTAGAAGCTAATTGTGTTAGGATTGAATATTATCTCTCTATTAACACTTGTGAATGATGAAGATTATTTGAAAGTCTATTCTCATATACACACACACTTGAATGAAGAATGAATGAAGTTCAATGATAATGTTAATGATGAAGTACTTATTGAAAGGTTATTCTCAATTGTACCCTAATGAATGATAATGATGTGTTGATTGAAAGGATATTCTCGATCTTGCACTAATGAACGATAATGGGATTCTTAGATGAAAGGCTATTCTCATCTTTGAATCTATGAGTTATCCAATGAACGAATGTTGGGTTTGAGATGGATTCCCTCACGTGAGTTGAGGTGGGGTGTCTAGTAACAATCTCGTATCCCTTAATGTAATGAATGTTAAAGTACTCTATGGGAATGTAGGCTAAGCACCGAGAGGATATTGAATGAGATGGATGCCCTCACGTGATTTGAGGTGGGGTTTCTAGTAGCAATCTCTTGAGATGGATGCCCTCAAGTGAGTTGAGGCGGGGTATCTAGTAGCAATCTCCTTGTCTCTTAACTATGTGCCCACATAGGTCTAGCTAGTGGATCCACTTAAGCTAAATACCGGTTTACCTTAGGCAAGTAGACCAACCCTTACGATGTGGGATAGTACACCAGATTCCATGATCTAGCTCTCATGGTCTATGTTGGTTAAACTCTTATTCCCATCATGTGAGATATGAATTATGGTTTCTTGATGAGTTCTATGAAGTGTGTGTGGTAGTATGGAATGACATCCATTCATTGCACGAGTAAGCTTTGATAGGGTCATAGTGAGTTCTCTAAGTCTTCATGACTAATGAATTAAAGTCCTCTAAATGAAGTTAATGAAGAATGTGGCTTATGCTTAATAGAGATGATGCATGCTATACTTGGATTTTATTATGAGTTACTTTCTTGTCACAACCTATTGTATGTGAATGTGCCTTGTCTATGGTGACTTCAAAGGAGTACTTAGTGTGAGTAGATTTGTATGGGATGCTACTCATACATTGCACAAGTCTGACTTAGAGTTGTCTTAGATGTTGTTCATAATGTGAAACGTGCCACATTATGAATAGGAGGCTAGTAGGTGTTAAGAAAGTTTCACATATTCATTTTTCAAGTCGTGCCATAGAGTTTAACTCTATAATGTCTCTCTCTTGTCCTTATCCGATGGTCCTTAGTGTATGACCACTTGAAAGGAGTATGTTACATGGGTTGAGGGAGAGAAAAGGTTGGTTGTGATGCCAATAACGGCTATGTGACTTGATAGAGTTGAGATGAGGTGTGACTTTAGTATGCGTGGGTTACTTTATGGTTATGTGTGTTGTTGGTAGAATCCGACTTAGTCCTGATGAGTTTTGAGGTATGTTGAAAGATGATGTTTGCGTAATCAAGACACAACTTCCGATGCAAGTGTCTACGATCGTACAATAGTTTAGTAACCCAACCAAGGCTTGGGATCGTCCCAAGAGAGTGGTTTTGAGAATTTATAGAAAAATAAAATTTTGTTCTAACTAGTCGTAGCTAAAGACATTAACGAGTAAAAACTTTGTAAATTAAAGGAGGACAGAAACGTGTCAATTAACAATTGGGGGGTTTTGTCACTAGTAAGTAAAAACAGCGAAATAAATAAGGGTTTCTAAGCAATGAGAGGGGATCCTTGGGATGTGACGGGAATACAGATTAAGCTAGATTATTGGGTACATGCTTTCGATAGAAGATTCATAGAGTAATTGTGACTAGGCTAAGCTTTAAGGGGGATAAGCTCTCTCTCGAGCAACTTACCCCGTTTCAAATGTGTTCCTCTTGGACACCCACTTGCCGCATGAAGACCAGCCTACGACTTAACCCACTCACTCTCTCGAACTAAGTGTGTGGACATGGGACTAGGGTTCACTCTCTCAAACTGAACCTCATGTCGACCCACTCACACTAGCCATCAATCTAGTAGTCTTAGTTTTACGACCTCTCTCTCGAGCAAGACGAAAACACATAAATAAACTTGTATTTGCAACTACAAATTCATTAAATTCATCCACAACCACTAAATGAAATCACAATTAAACTACGATTAAACTATCAGCAAGCAAGACCCAACGATTATCTTAACCCATATTCGTTAAATCACACCCCAAGAATTTGGGGTTTTAGCCACACATCAACCAAGAATTTGGGGTTTTAGCCACACATCAAGATATAGAAATTTATACCTAAATGAGCTTGCATTCAAATGGGTAGGAAGATTTAAGTCTTGTTACAGGCCAAGAAAGAAGAATCCAAGAGACCCAAGTCCAAATCATTGGAGATGAAACCCTCTTTTTCTTCAAGTCTTCAAAACCCTCTCAAACTTAGAGCAAAAATATCAAAAAGTACTATTCTATATGAAAATTATAAGAATTGTTTCATTTTAAAACTAAAACTCTAACTAGTATTTATATTTTTCACAGATTTGTGCTGCAGCGGATCGTTCGGCGTCGTTAGTCGGAATCGCCGATCAACTCGGCGATTTGCCCTTTGGTGTAGTTCATCGCCATCGTGCACCAGCCTTCAGCATCATCGTGCTCTGGGTTATTGGGAGGCATGGTACTGCTTCATGGAACTTCTCGGCGATGCGCCGACTGCTCTCTTTTTCCGCCGACTGCTCTCTTTTTTAGGGCTCAGTGCTAGAACAAAAGGCGAAGTAAGACCTTTCGGCGACTCGCCAAGTGGACTTTGCGATCCTCGGGCTTTCATTTCTTCATTCTTTTCAGCCTTTTCGTTCCTTTTTGCGATATAGTGTCCATGCTTTCCTTCAAACTTGAAATACCTGAAACTTAAGGGTTTTCATCAGATATTGAGATAAAATAAGCATTTGAGGACACAATTTCTATCAAAATATAGCCTTAAATGAGTCTAATTTATGGACTCATCAAAAGAGTTCATGAATTGTGGTGTTTGAGCGATGCATTAAGAGGTGTGGTGAGTTGAGAAGTTTAGACTAGGTGTGGTAGACTTATATGAGACCTTGAGTGGTGTTGGTAGGGTTGTTGTGATCAAGAATTGCTTAATGAGGACCTTCCTAGTTTAAAAGCTTCGGTATGTTGATGGTTTCTTGTAAGTTGTGGATGTCTTGATTAAGGTTCCTATGTTGTGTTCATGATAAGCCTTAGTTGGGTTTACTCCTAAGTGGGGTATAGTATGCTGAGTAGTAAGGTTGTTGAGAGTTCCGATATCCTTACCTCTTTGTTTATATGCCTATTCAAGCTTGAGACAAAGAGTTCCTTTTTGGCTTGTTTCATGTTATTGGAGTCATGTGTGATATTGTGTTTCCATGGTCTCCTTATGTTATGCATGTTCTTGATGAATTCTTGATTGAATGAGAAAATGAGTTTTCATAAATTATGTTCCTCATGTGAATGTGCATTTAGTATTAGTTACATACATGCTTCATGATGGCCTCCATGGGACAGACCACCGTGAGCCAAGCTATAGCCCCAGACCACAGACCAGCAGCATGGTCCGTGAATGGACTCACGGTCCATGAGTCCAGGGAGTGAGTCACACCTGTAGTTTCTGGTTTGGTTCGGCCCAGTGAAGGGTGGATTGGTAAATTCACTCTTTGCTCATTTAAGTGTTTGGACGGTTATTTTAGGGTTATTATGATATTTTAAGAGTATTTAAAAAACAAAACCCTATTTTAGATTTCATTATTCAATTTCTCTCAAATCAAAACCCCTCCCCTCTCCAAAAAGTCTTATCTCTAGAAACTCCATTGGAGATCAAGGTTAAGTTCAAGCTAGGGGTTCAAGCATCAAATTTCCTCCTCCAATTTCATGAGGAAATCAACATATATGTATGGTAGTCTTGATCCTTGTCAAACTCTTTATTCAAGGAGCCAATCAAAGGTGATTTCAAAGTATGAAAAATCTAGGGTTTTACTAAATCTCATGGGTTCTTTCATCAAACGTTGTCAAATGGTTTCTAATGACAAATTATGATTGTATTAGTGTTTAATTAATGATTTATGATGAAAATACCATATGAACCCATAAATTCTCTCAATTCCTAAATTGTGCCTTTATGAAGTTGGTTTGTTGATGATGAATGCATGTGAATTGAATTTGCCTAAATTGCTTTAGATTATTGAAGTATATCATTACCCATGCCCAAATTGCAATAAAATGTTGGTCTGTTCGTTATTTGGAAGTATGACCCTTGAAGGGCAAGTTATGATCAATTACTTGTTGAATTAGAATTGTGAATTAGACGTTGATCCACTTGAAAAGTGGAGGTGTTTATTTACTATGTATATTGTGGTATTGAATTGATAGATATATTCCTTTTACCCTGCATGTAGAGGTTAATGTATAGTTGTGATATGATCCTTGTGTGTGATCTAAATAAATGAATGATGATCATGTTTAGAAGCTAATTGAGTTAGGATTGAATGTTATCTCTCTATTAACACTTGTGAATGATGATGATTATGTGAAAGGCTATTCTCATATACACACACTTGAATGAAGAATCAATGAAGTTCAATGATAATGTTAACGATGAACTGCTTATTGAAAGGCTATTCTCAATTGTACCCTAATCAATGATAATGATATGTTGATTGAAAGGATATTCTCAATCTTGTAGTAATGAACGATAATGGGATTCTTAGATGAAAGGCTATTCTCATCTTTGAATCTATGAGCTATCCAATGAACGAATATTGGGTTTGAGATAGATGCCCTCCCGTGAGTTGAGGCGGAGTGTCTAGTAACAATCTCTTATCCCTTAATGTAATGAATGTTATAGTACTCTATGGGAATGTAGGCTAAGCACCGAGAAGATATTGAATGATATGAAAGCCCTCACGTGAGTTGAGGCGGGGTTTCTAGTCGCAATCTCTTGAGATGGATGCCCTCACGTGAGTTGAGGTAGGGTATCTAGTAGCAATATCCTTGTCCCTTAACTATGTGCCCGCATAGGTCAAGCTAGTGGATCCACTTAATCTAAATACCGGTTTACCTTAGGCAAGTAGACCAACCCTTACGATGTGGGATAGTACATCGGATTCCATGATCTAGCTCTCATGGTCTATGTCGGTTAAACGCTCATTCCCATCATGTGAGATGTGCATTATGGTTTCTTGATGAGTTCTATGAAGTGTGGGTGGTAGTATGGGATGACATCCATGCATTGCATGAGTAGGCTTTGATAGGGTCATAGTGAGTTCTTTAAGTCTTCATGACTAATGAATGAAAGTCCTCTAAATAAAGTTAATGAAGAATGTGACTTATGATTAAATGAGATCATGCATGCCATACTTGGATTGTATTATGAGTTACTTCCTTGTCATGATTTATTGTATATGAATGTGCCTTGTCTATAGTGACTTCAAAGGAGTACTTAGTATGAGTAGTAGTATGGGATGATACTCATACATTGCACAAGTATGACTTAGAGTTGTCTTAGATGTTGGTCTTAATGTGATGATGTGATTTATGTAATGTTTATGTCTCTTATGTGCTATATTGTGTAAAGATGGAAAGGATGAATGGTAAGTTTAGTTTTGGTGACCTTAAGGTGGTACCTTAGTGTGGGTAGTGGTATGGGATGCTACCCATACATTACACAAGGTATAGCTTGAGGGTTACTTGAGGTGAAGGCTTAAGGTGAAGGTAATGGTTTATATATGGATTATGTTCTAATGTGAAAATATGACTTGTATGTTGGTTGTGACTTATATTAAGCCTCTATTATCAATGTTCATGATGTTTTACCAAAATGGCATATAGTATGACTCTCAAATAAAATATCTGTTTTAAGCATGGTTTTTGCATGGCTTCCATACTTAGTACATCTAATTTGCTAACCCATATTTCTTCTCCATTTTTACCAAAGTGTAGGGTTTATGTTAAAGCTTTTGTTTATGTTAAAGCTTTTGTTTGGGCTATGTCCCAATGTTGTATTCAAAGAGTATTTAGATGGTTTGAGACAAAGTTAGAAGTCTTCCGCTTGCTTTTATGAAAGATGTCTTCGATTGTAATGAAAGTTTTAAATTATTATCTACTTTCCTATGTTCTTATGTTCAAGAATGCTATGAGGCTTGTATGAGACCCCTTCGAGGGTCAAGTACGCCAGTCACGACTAGGGAGTGCTCTCATGGCGTGACACGAGATTTTCAAGCTTTGGTGAGTCCTCATGCTTCGAGGATGGAGTTTTATTGTTTTCAGTTTCTTTCATTTATTTACCTTTTGGACATGATGTATGGGATAGGGCAAGTTTCATTCTATTGCATTAGATGGCTATGATGAGACAAGTGTTTTAGACTTCCACTTTTCTTTTATAAAAACTATTGGACTTGGACTATTGTTTTACTCTTATTGTTCAATTTCTTATGTTATGAAAGCTAAGTGGCTTGTCTGGGGTCCGTTGGGGTTCTATACCCCATGTTACATCTAGGGGGTACCCCTGGGTCGTGATAGATTTCCTTGGTGGAATATGTAGGCAATCCATATCGAATTCGATCCCTTTATTAGAAAATTTTCAAATAATTTCTATGTACCCTGAACTATGTTCTGACCTAATTCTCTTGGCGAGATACGTAGGCAAAGTATATAAGGTTCAGTCTCACCACTACATAAGTTTAGTATACTTAAGTAACAGACATAGGAGTTCATGCTGTTTCAAAATTGTCACAATCTAAGAGTTGGTAGAAATTAAATTTTTTTCTTACAACTTATAAACATATACTTACATATTTTCCTACGTATTAATTCTCTTTCATGTTATTTTTATTTTATTTTATAAAAAATACACTTTCGTGCTGTTCATCTACCAAATCTCAAACGGAGTTCACAAGGTTTGAACAAACAGGATGGATGGAAGGCCAACAAAGTCAGGCTTCGAGTCAATGCGAATCAACATCCTCTCCCAACTAAGAATTTTTCTTTGAGTACAGGAATGACAAAGATACAAGATGTCAATACGGACTACGACAAAGGCATCATTTGCCTGCAGGGCCTCCCCTTAATAAGCCAAATGATTTCACTTTTCACTTTATTTTTGACTTTATTCCTTTATACTTCAGTGTGACTTTACATTCTTATTGACCTCTTCACCTGAATTTTGCAGGTGACATTACTTTCAATTTTTAGAATAAAAATCAAGTACATTAGAGGCGATACTCGATCCACCCAATCACACATCAAGGCTTAAATATCGAAGATCAGAGGCGACGTTTAACTAATTCCAACCATTGGCCTCAACAACAATCAAGCAACTTCACTAATTTTTATTTTTTTAATTTATTAAATATGTTTATTATTCACCTTATCCACTTTAACGACTTTATTTTAAATTTTAAAGGAATCAACAAAGGCCTTCAAAGATAATAGAAGACATCATTTGGCCCCATGACCTCACCGTCATAAGTCACACGACTTTATTTCACACTTAATCTTATTTTATTTTACTTTATCATGACTTTATTTGTAATTTTACTTTACAATTTTATTAAAATTGACATCGAGCCCCAAAAACTATCAGAGGCATCACTCTATCAAGCCCAGAAGACAATAGGAGGCATCATCACAACTAGTCCCCGAAGATAATCGGGGGATATTAGGCATGTCCACCTTTAATAGGACATGTTGGGTTCGTCCACCATAAAATAGGACATGGGTTTGTCCACCCTAAAATAGGACATGGATTCGTCCACCCTAAAATAGGATATATCGTGTTCATCCACCCTAAAATAGGATATATGGGTTCGTCCACCCTAAAATAAGACACGGGTTCATCTACCCTAAAATATGATATATCGGGTTCATCCACCCTAGAATAGGATACACGCATATTAAACTCATACTTTATGATGTCATTAACAACTTTACTTTTGACTTACAGACATCACTTATCACCGAGACCCCTCACTTATCACTGAGACCCCGAAGACTACCGGAGGCCTCATTTATCATTCTAGTCCTCGTAGACAATGGGAGGATATTAGACATCATTTACCATCGGGACCCCGAAGACAACCTGAGGCCTCATTTATCATTAAAGTCCACAAAGACAATCGGAGAAATTATTACATCATCTACAGAAGCCAGACAGCTACATTTTACTTTACTCTCTACTTTACCAATTACTTTAATCTACTTTACCTACTTTAACGACTTTATCTTTAACTTTACAGACATCATTTATCATTAAGTTTCTGAAAACAGCCAGAGACGTCATTTATTAATATATCTCCGAGGACAATGGGAAACACCAATTGGTCATGCGACCCCATCATCATAAGCTAGATGGCTCCATCTTTGGTTACCAAGTCTTTAAAGACAACTAGAGTCAACTAGTCCCCGAAGATAATTAGAGGATATTAGGCATGTCCACCTTCAATAGGACATTTTTAAGTGTTAAAAATGACAAAGGAATATATATATTTTGAAGCATGTGGTTCGTATTGTGTATCTTTAGTTTCAAAATAATTTGTGTATATGAATCTGACTCTAATCTAATTCTAAGTTTACTTATCATATCTTAAACTTCGTTTCGACAGCTATTTATTTTGTATTATGAAAAAAATATTGAACTTGCAATCAATTTTAGATTTACAAGTTTGGCTAGTCTAAATCCTTGACTCAATTCTTGTTTACTAGAAAGTGAAAACCATGTTAAGATTTCATCCTAGATAGATAAATTATAAACTGGAATTATTTTAAACCATTTTTAGCTAAATTAATTAATTAGTGTCTTTACTATTGTTTGTCCCTATTAGACTAAAAATGTAAATTTTCTTTAATCTCACCCTAGGATCATGGTCATGAGATTCTTCATATTTAGTGGACCATAAATAAATCACTTTAAGGAAATGAAGTTATTGTTCTAATTTGTTAAATGGTTAATTTTGTCGTACCTCTCCCCATATGACTATTTTGTTATACTCATCCTTATTTTCTAGAAGTTTTGTTGTTCATTTTTATACTTAGCCATCTATGTATGCTAATCCTTGCTTTCTTTTTATATTTTCTTCACATGTGAACGTCGGAGCCGGAGAGTTTCATTTTGAGATTCAACGTCTTTTCTTAGAATTTGCATATTATTTACCCATCCACACACTTGAAGTTTACATGTCATCTACTCATGTACGCCTTCTCGTTGCCTAAGTGGCATAATGCAGAACATACCTACTCCATGATGGAAGTCGGAAACGACTTTTCTTATTTTATAATTCAAGTTCTTGTTTGCATATATTTATCGTATGACTAACTTTATATCTATGTTTTGTGCATTTATTGATTTGCTTTAACTAATACTAGTAGACAACTTTGTTAGATTATTCTTAGACGTAAAGGGATTTGAATAAACAATTATATACTTCGGCAAGTTTTCTCCATAACTTTGGAGTTTGGTTAATTGTTGTTCACATAAAAATTAATTTATTTATAAAAATAGCTTTTGTTATTTTTAAAAAAATCTAATCTTTCTTTGGATATAAATGGGTATTTATCACATCTGCTCCCTTTTTCAAACCAACAATAAAAACGTATGATTTCTAAACCCTTTTAATTGTAGTTTGTTTTCAACAAGGACTTCTAACAAAATAGTTTTTCAAGCATCGTTATTTAAATTAATTTACATGTAGTATTTACATTTTTTAGTGTTTTATCTCTTTTACACTTAGCCTAATTAATTAATCAAGTTCGGTTGATTAATCATTTTTAATGGATCTTAAAGGATGTCTAACCCCTTCCCTTTAGATTAGTTGAACCCTTACCTAGAATCTCATGTTTAGTAGACCTTAAAATGGAGTAAACTTTGGACAATAACTTTAATCAATTTAGGTGTCCTAATTCACCGTAATTAATTAGGTGGCAACTTCTTAAGTTAGTTAATAATTTAGAAATCACCAAAATGTTGTATACTATTTTGACCTAGTTAAAATGGGGTATAACACTTTGGTTACTAAGAATGAAGGAGATAATAATCGCTGAAGAGCTCAACCTAATCCTTCATTTGGTCTTAGTGGAAGTAAAACGCAAAACTTATTCTATGCAATTCAGACACGTGGTGAGCAAAAGGGAAATTCTATGCCTAATGAGCCTGCCTTAGAATGGAAAGCGGGAAATTCTATGCCTAAGGATCAGTTTGTCTCTTGTTTTAAAGCTAGCAAGATGATTTCTAAGGGTTGAATTTACCATCTAGTTAGGGTGAGAGATGTAGATTTTGGAACCCTTACTCTTGAGTCGCTCCCCGTGGTTAATGAGTTTCCGAAAGTGTTCCCAGATGATTTACCTGATATTCCTCCCAAAATGGAAATAGACTTCAGTATTGACTTTCTCCTAGATACAAACCTATCTATATCCCTCCTTACAGAATGGCTCCGACAAAAATAAAGGAGTTGAAAGAGAAATTGAAAGATTTATTGGATAACGGTTTCATCCGACCAAGTATCTCTCCATGGGGTGCTTCAGTTTTGTTCGTTAGAAAGAAAGATGGTTCTCTCCGTATGTGTATAGAATATCGACAGTTGAACAACCTTACCATTAAGAATAAGTATCCTCTCCTAAGGATAGATAATTTGTTTGACCAACTTCAAGGGGCGAGTTACCTTTCCAAGATTGACCTTCGATCGGATTATCACCAATTGAGGGTGAAAGAAGATGACATTCCAAAGATAGCTTTTTGAACTATGTATGGTCATTATGAGTTTTTGGTAATGTCGTTTGGTTTGACTAATGCTCTGGCGGCATTTATGGATTTGATGTAAAAGGTGTTTAGACAATACCTTGACATGTTTGTGATTGTGTTCATTGATGATATATTGATCTATTCGAGAAGTGAGGAGGATCACATCAATCATTTGAGGATTGTGTTGCAAATTCTCAAGGACCAACAACTCTTTGCAAAGTTTAGCAAAGGCGGGTTTTGGCTAAGGTCCGTAGCTTTTCTTGGTCATACTGTTTCAAGTAAGGGTATTGAGGTAGATCCTAAGAAGACGGATGCAGTTAGGAGTTGACCTAGACCTCTATCCCCTTTGGATATTCGAAGTTTCTTGCGTTTAGCTGGCTACTACAAAAGGTTTGTTGAGGGGTTTTCGTCAATTGTCTCTCCATAGACAACATTGACTCAAAAGAAGGCTAAGTTCATATGGTCCAAAACATGTGAAAAGAGTTTTCAGGAATTGAAAGATAGACTTACTTCTGCTCCGGTATTGACTCTACAAGAGGGGACGGATGATTTCGTTGTTTATTGTGATGCCTCGAGAATTGGGATAGGATGTGTGCTTATGCAAAATGGGAAAGTTATTGCCTATGCTTCAAGGCAACTTAAGATTGATGAGAAGAATTATCCCACCCATGACCTTGAACTAGTGGAGGTCGTTTTTGCCTTAAAGATTTGGAGGCACTATTTGTATGGTGTTTATGTGGATGTTTTTATGGAACATAAGAGTTTACAATATGTGTTTAAATAGAAGGATCTAAATCTTCACTAAAGAAGGTGGCTTGAGTTATTGAAAGACTGTGATATGAGTGTTCTCCATCACCCTGGTAAAGCGAATGTGGTGGCAAACGCTCTTAGTCTATTGTCTATGGGTAATGTTGCTCATATTGAAGGTGATAAAAAAGAGTTGGTCTGAGATGTTCATAGATTGACCCGTTTGGGTGTTCAGTTAGTGGACTCTACCAAGGGTGGTGTTATGGTTCACAATGGGTCAGAATCGTCTCTCATGGCGGATGTGAAAGCCAAGCAAGGTCTTGACCCAACTTTTGTTGAATTAAAGGAAGCGGTGCTTGAAAAGTCCATAGACGCTTTCTCCCAAGGGGGAGATGGTCAACTTAAATATCAATGTCGTTTGTGTGTTCCTAATATAGAGGACTTAAGAGAAAAAATCTTGTAGTTATCGAATTTCATTCATTCGGGAGCCACCAAAATGTACCGTGACTAGCAGGAGATCTATTTGTTGAATGGTATGAAGAAGGATATTGCGGGATTTGTAGCTAAATGTCCCAATTGTCAACAAGTAAAGTTGAACATCAGAAACTGGGAGGTTTATCCCAATACATTAGCATTTCTACTTGGAAGTGGGAAGATTTAAATATGGACTTCATTGTTGGGTTGCCTCGCACCCCGTGACAACATACTCGATTTGGATTATAGTAGATCGGATGACAAAATTGGCTCATTTCATTCCCGTCAAGATTTCTTATTCAGCGGAGGACTACGCTAAGTTGTACTTGAGAGAAATGGTAAAATTGCATGGAGTGCCTTTATCCATTATCTCTGATCGGGGTACTCAACTCACTTCTCAAATTTGGAAATCTTTTCAAAAGGGTCTTGGTACTCGTGTTGAGCTTAGTACGTCCTTTCATCCACAAACCGATGGACAAGCAAAGCGTACTATCCAAACTTTGGAAGATATTTTGAGAGCTTGTGTGATTGATTTCAAAGGTAATTGGGATGACCATTTGTCATTGATCGAGTTTGCATATAACAAAGTTATCACTCAAGTATTGGGATAGCTCCATTTGAGGTATTATATGGTAGGAGGTGTATATCTCCTATAGGTTTGTTTGAAATGGGTGAAGTCACTTTGATAGGTCCCAAATTGTACATGAGGCTATGAAGAAAGTTCAACTTATTAGAAAAAGGTTGAAAACGTCTCAAAGTCGACAAAAGTCATATGTCGATGTTAGAAGGAGAGATCTTGAGTTTGATGTTAATGATGGGTGTATTTAAGAATCTCACCCATGAAGGGTGTAATGAGGTTTGGAAAGAAAGGGAAGCTTAGTCCCTGATATGTAGGCCCATATCAAATTTTGAGATGTATTGGTGAGGTTGTTTATGAACTGGAATTGCCTAATGAATTGCATCGGTGCATCCAATTTTCCATATCCCATGTTGAAGAAATGTGCTGGTGATCCGATAACGATAGTCCCCTTAGAAGATTTTCAAGTTAAGGAGAATCTTTCTTATGAGGAAGAGTAGTTGAGATTTTAGACCGGCAAGTCAAGAAGTTGAGAAATAAAGAAGTTGCTTTTGTGAAAGTGTTGTGCAGGAATCAATAAGTTGACCGTGAAAGTGTTGTGGATGAATCAATTAGTTGAGGGTTCTACTTGGGAGGCCGAGACTGATATGATGTCTCGTTATCCTCATCTTTTTCCTTCTACCCCTACTCTAGCTTGAGGTATTGAGTTCCTCATGGCTTACTCTTTTAGTGTCATGTGTCTTAGATATTCCCATGATTCCTCATTATGCATGTTCATGAAAAGCTTAAGTTTTGAGAAAATAAGCAAATTTGATTGATTTCTACATGTTTATGTGCATTGAGTATGAGTTGCATATAGACTTCATGATATGATGTTTTGAACATGCTTTAGCTTGGAGTTGATGTTTCCTCCTCGGATATGTGCTTTATGTGATTGCATTCATGTTGGGCTGTTAGGTTTAAGTTCGTACACTCCTTATGATATCTTGAATCTCATTCGAGGACGAATGATCCCAAGGGGGAGATAATGTAACACCTCGAATTTGAGAAAGGGTACAATTTCAACTTAAGAAATCTTGTGCCAGGACGAAGGACGCCATCTACAGTCCATAGGTAGGTCTGTGGTAGGCCAAGTCAGTCCTTAAATGCATGAGTCATAGATAGGGTTCGTAGGTGAGTCCATACTTAGAGGAAATTCAGGATCAAAAGTCAAGATCCACAGCCTGGACCAACGGACCGTTGTTGGTTCCGGTCCTTCGATCAAGGACACGGATCATGGCCTCTGATACAAACAACGCCCTAATTGGACGGTCTGTGGTTTGACCGCGGACTGTCGATTTGATAGTCGTTTGGGTCAGCAGTTATTATTTTTAGGGGCTTTTAGGTCTTTTCCTAATTATTTTATCTTAATACTTTATCGTTTTACCCTTCACCAAAACCCCTATATAAACGTTTTAACTCCCAAAATTTCCTCAATTGAAATCATTCTCTCAAATTCATAAAAGAAGACCGCTCAAATATTTCTCTCTCTAGAAGTTGAATAAGAAGGGATCAACCTAAGGTTCCAAGTCAAGTCTCCAATTCCCCATTGAAGTCAAGCTTTTGGCATTGAGGTATGACAGTTTTCATCCATGGATTCCTTCCATTCATGAAGTTCCCAAATTCTCCTATTTTCAAAAATAAAAATTCCTAATTGAGTTAGGGTTTTCTTCTATGTCATGGGTTCTCTTGATTATTAATTTAATTGATAGATTTATGATCTCTTATGCATGAATTGAGTAAATCTCATGTTTTTATGATGATCCCCATGCACCCGTGTAATTTCCAAGTTTTCCAAGTTATGATTATATAATGTGGGTTTTGGATTATGAAAGAAGAGTTTATGAAATCAAGCATGTTCTTATGAAGTTTATGTAAATGTTTAAGGATGCTTTGAGAGTGAAGTATCAATGATGTTGCTATTGTTGTGTTGTTGAAAGGATTTCTCATATACACATGTAACCATGAATTGTGAAAGGTTTTCTCACATAATAAGGATTCTTAGAGTGAAAAGTTTTCTCACCTAAAATGAACCAATGATAAGAAGCTATGCTAATGTTGAGGCAAGAGGTGATTACTTATGCTCTCTAATTAGAATGACAAGAGACGATCACCTATGTTATGTGATATAAGGACAAGAGGCGATTACCCATGTTCCTTTATGAGCTAAGTTGAATGTAACACCCTGCATGCTAGAAAGACCAAATTGCAGATTTCCAGAAGTTGCAGGTGCCACCGACGGAGGTCACCTACAAACTGTAGGTTGACCCATGGACCGTAGGTGGGGTCCGTGGTTGGCCACCTCAACTCCACCCAAAAAATTCAGAAAGAGTAACGAACCACGCCAGAACCTATGGAGCATAGGTGGGACCACAGTCCGTGGTTCGGGCCCCTGATTCTTGTCCTCTGAAGAAAAATGATGACCTTCAAGGACGGACCGTCGGTTAGTACACGGTCCTTCGATGGCTTCGGCAGATTTTAAGTGAGGGTCGTTTGGTCTTTTCCCCTATACGTTGGACACCTAAAATACATCGTTTAACCTCTAAACTACGTCGTTTTGGTCAATTTAACCCTAATAACTAAAACAGAACTTACCCTAATCAATCATTCTCCTAAATCAATCAAACTTAGAGTAAAAGAAGAGAGGATAGTCAACCAAGACCTCTCCAAGAACGCAGCAGGTTTTCTTCAGTTACAGCCCCAAAATCGAAAGATTTCTCCGTGGAATTCGTCACCAGGAATGTGAGATTTCACTAGTTGGTTCCTTTCACCCATCCCTAGAATTTAGTCAGATTCTTTATTCCCTTCATATTATCTAGACCTAGGGTTTCTTGAACTTTAGAGAATTGTTGTGATTTAGTTGTTATAATATTCCTAAGCATATTTTCATGTTGTTGTAACACTTTTGCTTAGTTCCTTGATTGAAATTCAGAACCCTAGTTGTGGAGATTCGTTTAGTTCATGAATTACATTAGCTAGGTCAGATAAACAGATATACATGCCTCAGATTTAGAATGTTTCATTATCAGTACTTAAATGTTGCATTCTCATTTAGCATGTCAAAATATTGAGCTATCCAGTATATTTAAGTTATATTATATTGTATTCATTTCCAGTTGGGAGTAGGTTTAACACCGAGTTGGACTAGGGTCAGTCACCCTCATAGTCCCAGAACTACGTGTCCCTGTAGGTTTATAAGTCCACTCGGTGGGCACCAGATTTATTGATCACGCCAGTCATACCTTTATACCCTAGCAAGGTATATTCGGTCCTCTCGATAGGACGTATACATCAGACTCCACAGTTAGCTCACGTGATTTTATGTCAGTTAATAGTATCTCCCAGAGTCACACTCTATTGCAATTGACCAGGTTTCAAATATATCACAGTATTCAATTTCAGCATGTTATGTACTTGGTCATTATATTCAGTTTAGTTCATATTCAGTATATCTTAGTATCCTTATCTTGTTCAAATTATATCATTACTCGGTATGGTTGTTCAGTTATATATTTGTTCAACTTTATCCTATCCTACATGCTTAGTACCTTTCAAGTACTAATGCATACTCTACGCTACATCTTTTCGTGATGTAGGTTCAGGTTCTCAGCATTCAAATCATGTGTAGATCAGTTCCCGATCCGAATTCAGCAGTATCAGTGGTGAATCCTCATTCTTCAAGGACGATAGACATGTTCTTTTACATTCAGTGTTTCATTTTAGTTTCAGTTTTTCTAGAGTTAGTTGGGGGCATGTCCCAGCATCTCTAGTCATTCAGAGGCGTATTTTAGACATAGTATTAGATTCATCTTTATATTTGAGTTCGATCTTTCAGTTGTTGTTGAGCTCTTAGTACATTTCATATGTTTAGACGAGTTGGGTATTCCCCACCATTAGTTATCTCATGTTTTAGCTTCCGCACAGTATCTCTTATTTCAGAAAATATTTGCATGCTTATGATATGCCAGCTTAGGGTTAACTTGGGGTCACTCGTGATCCTAGGTCCCGTGTTTACTTCAAGGAGGTAGCCTCGGGGAGTGAAAATCTTGGTATCAGAGCACTAGGTTTAAGAGGTCCTAAGATGTCTGAAAAGCCACACTAAGTAGTGTCTCTTTGATGAGTGTGAAACGTGCCACACGTATGAGGGGGAGGCTACGAAGTGTTTTAGGAAAAACTTCACTCTCTTGTTATTCTTATCATGTGTGGGTATGATCTCATTTTTAATTCAACATTATCCATTTCAGATCATGCCTCCTCGTAGAGTTTACGCAAGGAATGCAAATGTCTGCAACGCTAACGCAGCTCCTCCAGTCCCAGAACATGAGGTTTAGAATGCAGAATTTTGAAATGCCATCCAACTTCTGGCTCAGAGTGTAGCAAACCAGAACAACCAGTGGGTTACAGTTCCTACAAATACTAGTGGTGGAGTAGTGGCAGCTAGGGTTCGGGGTTTTGTTAGGATGAATCCGCCTGAGTTTCTTGGGTCGCAAGTTGGTGAAGACCCCTAAAACTTCATTGATGAGGTCAAGAAAATCTTTGGAGTGATGTCAGTGACAAGAAATAATAGGGTAGAGTTGGGGTCCTACCAGCTTAAAGATGTGGCTCACATATGGTTCATGCAGTGGACAGACAACAGGGGTGAGAATGCAGCTCATGTGTGAGTGTTTTATCGGAGCCTTTCTGGACAGGTTCTTCCCAAGAGAGTTGAGGGAGGCTATGGCTCAGGAATTTTGAATTTGAGCCAAGGTTCGATGTCAGTCCAAAAGTACGGACTTAAGTTCACCAGCTCTTCAGGTATGCTCCACATATGGTTGCCGATTCTAAGGAAAAATGAGTAAGTTCCTATTTGAGGTATCTGACTTAGTGAAAATAGAATGCAGAAATGCCATGTTGGTAGAGGACGTGAATATCTCTAGGCTCATGACTCATGCGCAGCAGGTTGAGGGAGATAAGCTTAGAGAACTAACTAAGGACAACAAAAAGGCTAGAAAAGGGAACTATGAGTACTCTCAATAGAAATCGGGTGGTGGAAATCGCTCGCAGTTTCAGAAAAGGTCTTCAGCTCCAGCACCTTCATGAGCTAGTTCTCCATCCCCTAGGTTTCGACAGGATCAAAAAGGTAGGGCATCAGCTCTAAGTCTCAGGGGAGTGTTTCAGGTAACAGGACCTACCCAACTTGTCCAAAGTGTGGTAAGAACCATCCAAGCGAGTGTCCTGCAAGCAAGGAAGGATGTTTTAGTTGTTGTCAGACTGGTCATAGGTTGAGAGATTCCCCTTCTTCTAAACAGGGGCAATGAGGTAACAATAATAGGGCTCAATCTATAGCTCCAGCAGCACCAGCAGGTTGCTCAACTCAGCAGGGTCTTTCATCTGGTACACGTGGCGGTCAGTGCCAGAACAGGTTGTATGCTCTCCAAGCTCGCCAGGACCAGGAAAATTCTCCTCATGTGGTAACTGGTACATTACGAGTCTTTCATTTAGATGTTTATGATTTGTTAGATCCAGGGGCTACTTTTTCCTTTGTAACTCCTTATATAGCAATAAACTCTCAGAACCCTTCTCAGTCTCTACTCCAATTAGTGACCCAATTATAGCTAGATGGGTATACAGAAATTGCCCTGTCACAGTCTCTCAGAAAGTCACCTCAGCAGATCTTGTAGAATTAGAAATGGTAGACTTTGATGTCATTCTAGGCATGGATTGGTTACATTCATGTTATACCTCAGTTGACTGCAGAACTAGGAATGTTCAGTTTCAGTTTCCAAGTGAACCAGTCTTAGAATGGAAGGGTAGTATCTCATTGCCTATAGGTCGATTCATTTCCTACCTTAGGCCAGAAAGATGATTTCCAAGGGGTACATATATCATCTTGCTTAAGTTAAGGATTCAAACTCCGAAATCCCAACTCTTGAGTCAGCCCAGTAGTAAATGAGTTCCAAGAAGTGTTTCCAGAATATCTTCCCGGACTTCCTCCCGAAAGGGAAATCGACTTCGGAATTGATCTCCTTCCAGATACCCAGCCTATTTTTATTCCTCCTTACATAATGGCTCCAGTTAAGCTTAAGGAATTGAAGGAACAGGTTAAAGACCTTTTAGATAAGGGCTTCATCAGAAATAGTATCTCTCCATGGGGTGCTCCAGTGTTATTCGTGAAAAAGAAAAATGGTTCTCTTAGGATGTGCATTGACTATCGTTAGTTGAACAAAGTGACAATCAAGAATAAGTACCCTATCCCCAGACTTGATGACTTGTTTCACCAACTTCAGGGTGCTAGTCATTTTTTGAAAATAGACCTCAAATCCGATTATCATCAGCTGTCACGACCCAAGCCTAGGGCCTAGACGTGACCGGCGAATGGGGAACCCGAAGGAACCCCAAACAAGCCTCATAGCATATCATTACACATCCTTGGTCGCGGAAGCAATTAAAATGACCATAAGCGATAAGCATAATCAAGG
>JAJOOF010000419.1:0-52019 GCA_029582545.1 Solanum lignicaule | reverse complement strand
AGAAGGTAATAGCCTTAACATACCTTTTTCACTTAATTCACGTGGCCTAACGACCTTTACTCACAACCCCCCCCCCCCCCCCACTCCCCCGTTCGATACTACAACAAGGCAGGACCATAATCAACACATAAGAATAGAAGATACCATGATAATTCGATAAAAGATATCTATTTCCATCACAAATTGCTATTTGTGACTTATCAAAGCTAGAGTCGAAGCAAGAAGGGTCTTACCTTGATCTTAATTTCTTAATACAACACAAAACCTTAAAATATTTCCAAACCCCTGTTGTCCCAACACCAAAGTATGATATGCAACAAAATTGATAAAACAAATCATAATATGTTGATGAGCTCAACGCGTAGAACAGCTTTTGTCAATGACTTAAGGCGAGAAAATCTATAATTTTGTTGATCCTACAAATGGGTTTTCTAAGTTTTATGGTTCTTCACTAAAAAAAATGGAGAAAAAGTTGAAGAAAAAGATATATAAAAAGTTCCACCAACCTAGGGCCCTACCTCATGTGCCTGCTTGTGCAGTCTTGCAAAAATATGAATATCTCTCTATTCCGAAGTTGTATGAACAAATGGTTTGATGCGTTGGACATTAGACTCGTAGACATTCGATTTTATAGGTGGTGGACCTCGTAACTCTTCATAGATTGGGAGAAAACCTCTGATACATTTGACCCAAATTTCAAAGAAATCTTTAAGAAAGAACTTACGATAATTTTCTCCAACTTTTATCTTGCCACTTACCTAACTTCAAAACTTGAGATACCACTCTTGAACACATAAAATATGATATACCACATCATTCTTAATAATTACTCACCCTCTTTGTCTTTCCACGAAGGTACGAGTTAATTTAGACGTTTCAAAAAGTCGGGGTGTTACATCCTTCCCCCCTTAGAAACATTCGTTCTCGAATGAAAAATCGGAGTCACACGGTTAAGTTCTTAGTAGTTTCCAAAATTTAGGAAAAGTATCCTTTGTTAATGTGACTATCTAGGAACCTGAAATGCAGAAATTCTAACCTATGCGTCTTACAGGATGACATAAATAACTAAGTACTATAGCTCCGCAATAATAGTGCGAGCAAACATACAACGACAACTACCATAATAATAAGAAACAATATAAAAAAATCATATAGGTATCTTACCTTACTGCTCTAATATAAACTGATAGGCCATCACCCTGGGGTATGAAACAAGTGAGGATATTTGGACCTTATGCCATCCTCAACTTCCCACGTCACCTCTTCTCTATTCTTATTTCTCCACAATACTTTAACCAAAGCCACCTCTTTGGTCCTCAATTTACGGACCTGTCGATTTAATATGGCAGCTGAAGTTTCCTCGTAGGACAACTCCTTTGTGATCTGAACATCCTCAGCTGGGACAACCCGGGAAGGGTCTCCTACACACTTCAGTAGCATCGATACATGGAAAAATGGACATATTCTAGCCCCGAAGGAATTCTAACTCATAAGCCACTCGTCCTACCCTACAAAGGATCCGGTATGGCCCAATGAACCTTGGACTAAACTTGCCTTTCTTTCCAAATCTCATAACACCCTTCATAGGCAAGAATTTTAAGAATACCCAGTCATTGACATAAAACTCTAAGTCCCTTCGTTCCACATCTAAGTATGACTTATGTCGGCTTTGAGCTGTTAGCAACCTTTCCCGAATGAGCTTAACATGCTCCATTGTCTATTGTACTAAGTCGGGTCTAATCAACCCTGACTCACCTAGCTCGAACAATCCAATGGGGGATCTACATTTTTGCCCATACAAAACCTCATCAGCTGCAATCCCGATGCTGGAATGATAACTATTATTGTATGCGAACTCAAAAGAGGCAAGTAGTCATCCCAACTTCTCTTGAAGTCTAGAGCGCACGCCCGTAACATATCCTCGAGTGTCAAAATTATGTGCTCAACCTGGCCATCTGTCTGAGGGTGAAAGGTTGTACTAAGATTAACTTGTGTCCCCAGTCCTTTCTGGAAGGACTTTCAGAAGTTAGCGATAAATGGTGATCCCCTATCAGAGATAATAGATACTGGGACACTTTATAGCCTAACAATCTCTCTAATATAGAACCCTGCATTGTCTTCGACTGTAAAAGTAGCCCTGACTGGTAAGAAGTGGGCTAATTTTGGTAGTCTGTCAACAATTAGCCAAATTGAGTCAAATTTACGACACGATCGAGGTAACCCTATAATAAAATCCATATTAATTGCTTCCCACTTCCACAAAGGAATGAATATCTCCTGGACTAGCCCAGTAGGCTTTTGGTGCTCAACTTTCACCTATTGGCAGTTAGGATACTGTACCACAAACGCAGCAATGTCTTTCTTCATCCCGTGCCACCAATAGATCTCTTTAATATCATGGTACATCTTCATCGTACCAGGGTGAATAAAATAATGGGAATGATGTGCCTCTTCCATAGTCTGATGTCGAAGCCCTGCATCATCTGGAACACACAGTAGATCGCTATATTTGAAGACTCCATCTCCTGATATATCATATGCTAAAGACTGTTGATTCTGAGCCTTGGCTCTGAGCTGCTCTAAGCTAGGATCCGCATGTTGCTGTGCTTTTACCTCCACAACTAGAGATGATACGGTTGTGTCCTGAATTGTGACCCACTATCGTCTGCCTCTAACAATTTGACTCCCAAGCTAGCTAACTAATGAAGCTCTCGTGCTAGCTCACGCTTCTCAATGCCTAAATGGGATAAACTACCCATAGATCTTCAACTGAGGGCATCTGCTACCACATTCGCCTATCCTGGATGATATAAAATATCTACGTCGTAGTCATTCAGTAACTCAAGTCATCGACGCTCTCACAGATTTAACTCCTTCTGTCTAAAGATATATTAAAGGCTTTTATGATCTGTGAAGATGTTGTTTTATTAGGAAAATATAGTTAGATTGGTTTTAAGAGTTGCCACTTAATTTTTGAGGTAACATTAAGAAAACTGATTTTTCTCACAAGATTAAAAATAGAAAATCTAATGAAAAATACTTAAGGGGTTCGGGATTCATATTAGCATTTCGGGAAGGGTTTGAAAGCATGCCCACTATTACGCGGTTATCCGGCAATTAACTATTTGGCTAAATTTAATTTCAACTTAACTTGAATTGCAAAATCAAACTATTTTGTAGTTAGAACCATTTTAAGGGAGAAAAAGGAAAATATTGAAATATTATCTAAGTAAAGTATTTTTTTTGTAAAATTTTCTTTTTTATTTATTTATTTTTAAGTCAAGTAAAAGAAGAATAATTTAGTTAAGTGATTAATTCAAAATGGGTATCTTTTGGGAATTTGAATTTTTTCCACCTTAAGATTAACAACAGATATTAACAAGTAAATAAACATAATCAAAATGATGAGGGAAAGAGATTTGGGCCAAATCTGGTTTTTTTGTCCGCCTGGGACAGTATTTGGGCCTGATTTATGCCTTTAGGTCCAACACTTGGTACCTGTCCTAGACTAACATAAAAGAAATATATCTATTTGGGCCTCATGCCCAATTTTTCACTTGTCCTAAACTCTAACAAAATAATAAACTTAATGACTAAATGGGCTTAGGCCGAATAATCACAAAATACAATCCTTTTTATATACAGAGTGGGCCTTTGGCCCAATCTTTTCAATTCTCCTCCGCTTTCGCATTCTTCCAACCTCAAGACATGTTCGTCAATTTTTTATAATTGGCTGACTCGAGTAAAAAAATTCTGAGCCTTTACGGCTCTCTCGAAATGTAAAGGAAGGAGTGAGCTCTAGGCTAACTCGGGCAGATTTTACATGCAACAGCGGAAGGAAGAGAAAGAGCTTAGTAAATGGCTATAAAAGAAAATGAATTTAAATCATGATTCTCGAGTAATTTAAGTAGATAAGATCAAAACAATTCCCACACTAGTTATATGAAAAAAAATGTCTACCTTGAGAAAGATAATATGGGCATGTATTTATTCAAAACAAACACAGTGGTCTTGAGAATTATTATTCAATTAAATAAGGTAGTCAAAGTAAATTTCCTTAAGGAGAAGCATAAGTGCTACATCAAAGAGATGAGAATGTGAACAAATTAGGCAATTGAAGGATGTAAAGGTATATCAATCACACCTGCTAGAACTTAGCATCATTCTTTGCAGAATCCTAAGCATGCAATTTAATAATAATAATGAACTTCAAACATTTAAGGAATGAATTCTATTTTTTTTAACATGAGACAGTAGCATATGAGTACCAGAAAGCTACTAGCTAGAACATAAAATAAAGATTCAATTTCCCTAGTAAATTGCCTAATATTAAAGCAGTGTATTCTACAGAGTCCGAAGTAGCTAAGAGGACCATTTGTGAACAAAAAAAAAAGCTTGATATAAAGTTCCATACATTTGAACAACGTCAAGAAACTAAAAGAGCAAGTATTCTACCCAACAATGACCAACAAGTAGCGAGAAAAGTAGCAATATGGTCATATGATACTAAAAAAAGCTAAGCATCCTAAACAATGAACCAAAACTAGCACATAATACTAGTAAAGTAGTATAAAAGATCAAATAATTCTAGGCATGGGTGGAAAAAGAACTTTTAGCACTCACAATTTCATAAAAGGGGTGAAAGATAAAAATGCTTATTTCAAGTAACAAATATAGCAATAGTAACAAAACACACACAAGAAATCTACAGAATGAGGCCTTGATAATCATTGTTTGACACGCTTATGCACAACATATCGGGATACCAAGAATTCAATGACAAGCTGCAGCAACACAGACCTACGAGACAGTGGAAACACATTTTGAAATACAACAGACAGGAAAAAATATTATAAAGGAGGAGGGGTTACCTTCTTCCAGGAAGCGAACCGAGACGGTGAATAACTGAAACTAGCTATTCCACCACACAAAGTGAACTTCGGGTACTCCTATGAATCCCGACAGGCAATGAACGAGAAAGAAATTTTTTATGCATATCCGCTCTACTAATCCAAGATGCAAGTTGTATTTTCCACTATTTCCTCCAACCTTTTCCAAATTTTTTTCCCAACTTTTTCCAATTTTTCTCACTGTTCTCTGGCAATTTTTCTTTTCTAAGTATTTGTGTATAAGTGTCTTAACCAGTAGATTTGGTGTTTCTCCAAAATTCCAAAAAAAATCTACCAACCTCCACACAATGAATAAGAAAGGGTATTATATAGATGGGACATTAGGGCAAAATCTGGAGGGAGAAAACGGACAAAAATCTGAATTCAAGGCCGATTTTTGAATTCAAAACTCCCAATTATTTCACCATTTGAGCTAAACACCTTTTCCCTAAAATTTCGTCCCATTCAGGAAGAGGAAATAGGGACCGACGCGTGCTTCTGCTACTGTGCGATTTGAGAGAAGAAGACAGAGGAAACGTAGCGGACTGCTTTCCGTCTGCTTTCGTCTAGATCCGTTTGAAATCGCTTGAAAGATCAACGTTGTTTGTTGCTTTTCGTGCGTGCTGACACTTTGAACATTGGAGTTGTTGTCGTTTTTTGCTGATGACAATGTGAGAATCTGGGTTTCTTTTCGGAGTTAGGAATGGGGCTGGGTCAGGAGACTAAAAGTGGGCTGGGAATAATGTTGGAATGTTTGTTGTTGGTTTGAATTAAAAGAAATAAAATTGGTGGGCCGGTTGGGATGTTATTGCTGAGTTTTGTGGGCCAAAAATTAGGAATGGGAATGGGTCCAAGTTAATTACAGTTAGTACATGGAATAACCAAATTGAATCTACTTAGCAAACTCGACTAATAAATAAGTAAGACGAATTAATATAATTAAACAACTAGCTTCCTGATCTTAACAAAATAAAATAGTTAACTCAAATATAAACTAAATAATACAAAATAGAAGCTATTATATAACTAAACAAACTAAACAACTATTTAATTAAAACAAAGTCTTTTTTAGATGACTTTCGAATAATCATAAAATATATTAATTATATACATAATTATTTAAAAACATATATATTATTTGAAAGTTGTAAAAAAAAGTGACAAAACTACTTGAAATAACTTGCGAATCATTTTTCTTTTTCTTTTTTGAAATTTTATAATATTTTAAATCGTTTGAAATCTAAGAAGCTCGAAAATTAATCGTTATCAGGGGAGGGTCAAAAATGGGTGTCAACAACTGTCCCTCATTTCTCTTGGATTGAGGCAAGAAATTCAAGGAAATGAAATTGACTAATCCAATTTTGGTCGACCACATCTTCATCTTTCAGAAAAGTGATTTGGTACGGACTTTAGGAATTATGGACGAACCCAGAAAATAGGTTTCCTACATATCTTAGGCCATATGAGAATTCAGGCCACTTGTAGTTCGATACGCTTGATTTAATGCACGATTCTGAAAGAATTCATAAGTCATCCTAATATCGAATTATGAAGAGACCAGAATGCTCGAGATTAAGATTTAAGAGCGAATGATGGAATACAGTCGAGTTTCAACATCGATTCTTCCTACATATTCCTTAACTCAGGGAATCAGGCTGCTTGTAGTTCGACTCAATCGGTTGAAAAGAAAATCTATTATGCGAGATAACCTTTGGTTCTGGAGGAGTGACAAGTAAGTCGAGTATGAAAAAAATGCTTGCAACCTCTTAGCTATGAATGTGGCGCACTTCACACCCATAATTAAGAACTTAAATGGACATAATTTCCAAAGCTCTTCGTGCATTGTCACTCAGATTGGAAAGATGCCTCCGGTGGAGACAAAAATATTTCGGATGCGAAACTGAAACTAGGACACCTAAAGAAAAACCCACATGTCTTCTAATAGGGGTGTGGTTTGATTATGGTGGAAGTCGCTTCTCTGCTCGCGTCCTAAGAGTTTGGCACTCCTCTTTGGACTATGTCCCAGTTCGCTGCTAAGAAAAATTCCACGTTATGTTGCATCTATTTTGATGTCGTCCGCACCTGTGGTTTGTTTTGTAGAATTCATCATTTCAGATGCTCTCGACAAGGACTGAAATAAAACTCATTAGCATAAAATGTAATTCAAATGGGAGACAGTGTCTTTTACCATGTTAACACTTAACTGTTCTCCTTGAACATTTGACGTCAACTCTATCGGGTTTGACGTGAAGCAAATAAAGCTTGTGTCTCATTTGCAATATAATCTTCAATACACTCTTCTTTTGATGTCAAAGTAATAAAATAAGCTGATGTAATATGTTGATAGTTTCTCTTGATGTCGTCTTTGCAAAGGAAAATGATGCAGTTGATGTTGATTCTCTTGTCATGGGTAAATCTTTCTCTTGCGATGCATAACTCCTTCTCTTGCTATGCATGAATCCTTCTCTTGCGATGTATGAATTCATTTTCCGCGATGCATGAATCTTTTTCCTGTGATGCATGAATCTTCTCTTGCAATGTATGAATCTTTTCTTGCAATGCATGAATCTCTTTTCTCGCGATGCATGAATCTTCTCTCCCGCGATGCATAAATTTTTCCTCCGTGATGCATGACTTTCTTTCCCGCAATGCATGGATTTTTCCCGCGATGCATGAATCTCATCTTGCAATGCATGAATCTTTCCTTGCGATGCATGAATCCTTCTCTTGCGGTGTATGCCTTTTTCTCTTGCTATGCATGAATTCCTTCTCTCGCTATGCATGGATCTTTTCCACGATGCATGGATCTTTTCCCGCAATGCATGACTTCTTTTCCCGCGATGTATGAATCTTTTCTTGCAATGCATGAATCTTCTCTCCCGCGATGCATGAATTTTTCCTCCGTGAGGCATAACTTTCCTTCCCGCGATGCATGGATTTTTCCCACGATGCATGAATCTTCCCTTGCGATGCACAGATCCTTCTCTTGCGGTGTATGATTTTTTCTCTTGCTATGCATGAATTCCTTCTCTCGCTATGCATGGATCTTTTTCCGCGATGCATGAATCTTTTTCGGATGATGTCATCCCTGGTACCGAACGAAGATGATGCTTCACCATGCAACGTAGGTGATCTTCTGGGTATCTTCTGGGTGGCGGTATCATATCAATCGACAATACAAATAAAAATAACCCTCAGAGTAATGGTATCATCTCGATTGACAATACGATATACATGACTCTACGGGTAGTGGTATCGTCTCAATCGAAAATATGATATGATTAAATCCTAGAGTAGTGGCATCATCTCATTCGACGATACAATATAAATAACCTTCAGGGTAAGAATATTATCATATCCGATAATATAACGTAGATGAACGTCTTCCAAGTATTTCTAGTTGATGGAAAACAATAAAGTTTCTCTCTTCGAGGTTTTCATTTGTTCCCACTCCGAACATAATCGTATGTTCATTATGGACTTCGCCTTGTTGGGGAGTTTGAATGAAATGATGTTATTCATATTCCCAAATCTTTGATATGAGAAGCATAAAATATTTCCTGCATCCATAGAAAAATTGTCAATTTTAGGGAGGTCTTCATCCTTTTGACTTCTCCATATTCATTTAATGGTGAAATATGTTGATTTTGAGGTAAACTTATAAACCTGCGTCCACAGAAAATTGTTAGTTTAAAAAAAAATGAATTGATCTGCGTCGATCTCCTCGGTTGTCCTCTCTTTGTCTTGCTATCTCCAGTTGATTTCTCCGATCTCCCACTTCTTGATAGATAAGACAAAACATTTTTATTCAAAAAATAATTTAAACACGAAAGAAAAGTTTTAAGAAAAATATATTTTCAAAAAAGAAATATTTGGGAAAGGTCACTGCCAAGTGTCATGTACGTCAAGCTTAATGAACGTCTTTGAGGTTGATGCACCGAGGTCTATGTGATCACTTGCTGGGAAGTATTCAAAGTTGCTCCAAGCTTCCGATGAACTTTGTTGAAATTTTTGAGGTCCTCCTCAAAAGTTTCTGTCCCAATTAACTGTCTTGGCGCATACCGAGCTGTTAATGATCAAATGATGAAATTTTTGAGATCATCTCAAAAAATTTGTCCCAGTTGCAGATCTCGTTGTCGTTTTAGTCTCAACTTGTTGAAAAGATCTTCTTCAATAGAATTTTCGAGTCCCTCTAAAAAATTCTATCCAGTTTCTATTGTAAAGAAAAATAGAAATCTTTTGAGAGATATGATCGAGCCCTTGTGGCGCTTATGTATCCCGTTGAGGCAGGAATCAGGTCAAACGTAATTCCCCCTCTCGAGGATTAATAAAATAGGAAATTTACAAAGAAATCGACCGAGGTCGACATAGGCCGCCTACGTATCTCATTTTTGAGAATTCAGGTCGAACGTAGTTCAAATACAAGAAAAATATTAAAAGGTGGTAAAAGGGTGACCGAGGTCGACATAGGCCGCCTACGTATCTCATGTTTGAGAATTCAAGTCAGACGTAGTTCATTACATAGGGATAGATTCTAAACAAAACAGTTAGAAGCAAATAGAATGATTCAAGGGAATGACAAGGAAACTGAAACTTCACACATAGTATCTCTTGACAGCATCTGAGTTGATTGGTTTCGGCCATTCGGTGCCATCCATCTCCGACAGGACCAAGTCACCTCCAGATAACACTTTATGAACCATGTAGGGTCCTTGCCAATTTAGTTCAAATTTCCCTTTGTACTCATCCTAATGAGGGAAAATACGTTTGAGGACTAACTGACCAATTTCGAATATCCTGGATCTTTCTTTCTTGTGAAAAGCACGAATCATTCTCTGTCGATACAGTTGACCATGACAAACAGCAACCATTATCTTCTCTTCAATCAATGCTAACTGATTAATCCGCTTGCGAACCCATTCAGCATCACTCAATTCGGCTTCTTGGATGATTCTCAATGAAGGTATTTCAACTTCTGCAAGTATAATTGCTTCTGTTCCATAAACTAGCAAATACGGAGTAGCTCTAACTGATGTTCTGACAGTCGTCCGGTAACGTAACAAAGCATACGGCAATATCTCATGCCAACCTCTGCGATTATCAATCATTTTCCTCAAAATCTACTTTATGTTCTTGTTGGCGGCTTCTACAGCTCCGTTCATTTGGGGGCGATAAGTGGTAGAATTTCAGTGAGTAATCTTGAATTGTTCACAAATCTCTCTCGTCAGAGGACTGTTGAGATTCGCTCCATTGTCAGTAATGAGGGATTCTGGTACTCCAAACCTACATATCAAGTTGTTGCGAACAAAATCAGCTACAACCTTCTTGGTCACCGACTTATACGAAGTTGCTTCCACCCACTTAGTGAAGTAATCAATGGCAACCAAAATGAATTTGTGTCCGTTAGAGGCGGCTGGCTCTATCGGACCAATGACATCCATGCCCCAAGCTACAAACAGCCAAGGTGAACTCATAGCATTGAGTTCGTGAGGTGGCACTCGAATCAAATCACCGTGCACTTGATACTTGTGACACTTCTGCACAAACTTGCAACAATCATGTTCCAGAGTCATCCAAAAATAACCGATTGAAGGATCTTCCTCGCCGAAGTGAGCCCATTCATGTGAGTACCACAAACTTCCGCATGTATCTGTTCTGAAAGCTTTGCAGCTTTACTAGCATCAAAACATCTGAGAAGACCTAAATCTGGAGTCCTCCTATAAAAGATTTCCCCACTTGCAAAGAAATTGAGGGCAATAAGGCGTATTGATTTCTTCTGGTTGAATGTTGCATCCTCAGGATAAGTCCCGGTCTCTAAATACTTCTTGATGTCAAAATACCAATTCAAACCATCTGGCTCCGCTTCAACATATGAAAAATGGACAGGCTGCTCTTTTACCTCTATATCCAAGGGATCAATATAACTTGTATCCGGATGTTTAATCATTGAGGAAATGGTGGCAAGAGCATCGGCCAACTCATTCTGTGTCCTGGGAGTGTGCCTGAACTCAATCTTGCAAAATCTCTTGCGCAACTTCTGTATATACTGCACGTACAGTGTGATTTTTGGGTTCTTCACGGCCCACTCTCCTTGAATTTGATGAATCAGCAAGTCTGAGTCTCCAATGACTAGAAGCGCATGAATGTTCATGTCGATTGCCATCTTTAAACCGAGGATGCAAGCTTCATACTCACCCATGTTGTTCGTGCAATTAAATTGGAGTTTAGCCGCCATAGGATAATGCTGACCGGATTCTGACACTAAGACTGCTCCGATACCTTTCCCTTGGTGATTTGCCGCTCCATCAAAGAATACTCTCCAACCGGGATATGCTTCAGAAATATCTTCACCCACAAATGAAACTTTGTTGTCGGGAAAATAAGTCTTGAGCGGTTCGTACTCCTCATCGACTGGATTCTCCGCAAGATGATCAGCCAAGGCTTGTGCTTTTATCTCCTTTTGTGTCACATACACAATATCAAACTCACTCAAAAGCATTTGCCATTTAGCCAACTTCCTGGTTGACATTGCTTTCTGGAAAATATACTTCAACAGGTCCATCTTGGAAATAAGGTATGTGGTATAAGAAGACAAATAATGTTTCAACTTATGTGCAATCCAGGTCAAAGCACAACATATCCTATCCAAAAGAGTGTAACGAGCCTCATATGGAGTGAACTTCTTGCTCAAATAATAAATGTCTCGCTCCTTCTTCCCAGTTTCGTCATGTTGACCAAGCACACATCCAAATGCGCTATCCGAGATAGACAAATACAATAACAGTAGACTTCCTTCCCACAGAGGGACCAACACCGGTGGATTGGACAAATAAGTTTTGATGGCATCAAAAGCAATTTGACATTCTCTGGTCCACTTGGTCAAGACATCTTTTTTCAACAGCTTAAAGGTGGGTTCACACACCATGGTGGACTGAGCTATAAATCGACTGATGTAGTTCAATCTTCCTAGAAAGCTCATCACCTCCTTCTTGGTCTTCAGAGGAGGTAACTCTTGAATCACTTTGATCTTGGAAGGGTCAAGCTCAATACCCCTCCTGCTGACTATAAATCCCAACAACTTACCAGCTGGCACCCCAAAAGCATATTTGCCGAGATTTAACTTCAAATTGTATCGACCCAAGCGATCAAAGAATTTTCTCAAGTGAGTCAAGTGATCCGAACTCTTGCGGGACTTGATTATGACATCGTCTACATATACTTCGATCTCTTTGTGAATCATATTGTGAAAGATGGTCATCATGGCCCTCATGTAAGTAGCATCAGCATTCTTGAGACCAAAAAGGCATTACCCGATAATGATATACACTCCAAGGCGTAATGAATGTTGTCTTTTCTGCATCCTCTTCATCGATCAAGATCTGATGGTAACCCGCATAACAATCCACAAATGACTTCATATCATGCTTAGCACAGTTATCAATGAGAATGTGGATGTTTGGTAATGGAAAGTTATCTTTTGGGCTTGCTTTGTTAAGTTCTCTATAGTAAACGCAAATCCTGATCTTTCCGTCTTTATTGGCAACTGGAACAACATTGGCTAACCAAGTAGGATATTGCATCACTTCCACTACTTGAGACTCGATCTCCTTGGTAATCTCCTCTTTGATCTTTAAACTCAATTCAGGCTTGAACTTCCGAGTCTTTTGTTTTAATGGATTGAAATCTGGATTAATCGGCAACTTGTGGGACACCATATTCGTACTTAGCACTTGTATATCCCTGTAAGACTAGGTAAATACGTCGATGTATTCTCTGAGCAAGAGAACCAAGTCTCTTCTTTGAGATTCAGTCAGATGGACACTGATTCTTACTTCTTTAACTCATTCCTCATCTTCGAGATTACCATTCTCAGTTTCTTCCAAATTTGGCTTGTGTTGATTCTCAAATTGTCAAAACTCTTCGGCAACATGTTTGGGTACCTCATTTTCTTCTTCATATTCTTCATATTCCTCGTCACCTGCCTCATTTTGTTCATTCGGTTCATGATATGACATGACATTGGCAGGTTTTAAATTAATA
The DNA here is from genome assembly GCA_029582545.1 of Solanum lignicaule. Taxonomy (NCBI): domain Eukaryota; kingdom Viridiplantae; phylum Streptophyta; class Magnoliopsida; order Solanales; family Solanaceae; genus Solanum; species Solanum lignicaule. Next base: position 39,090 of record JAJOOF010000419.1, on the reverse strand, counting down.
TTTCTGAAATCATAAACAAACAAAAGTTAGGAAAGTAAACCATAACAGATAAGAAAATAAACAAATTTCGATAAAAGAGGCTTTTCATTTTAATTGAAAGACAAGCGCAAACTTTGATCATGGCTAAGGGCCATTTCGCCTTTTTAAACATCACAAGGGAATTTAAAAACTTCAAACACATAAAAACTGCATAAAAGGTAGGTTTCGGGCCTCTTCCGGACTACCACCGATTTTTTTTAAAATAAGTATACACACATGTCTTTTCTACCAAGCTGCACGGGAAATCAGGACTAGTGTGGAAGTCCAATTTTGCAATTGCTCCTTAGGTTCTGCATCACGGATGCCTGAGGCCCCAGCTTCATCCTCTATGACTGCGTCAACTTTTTCAAACATGCCCCAGATTCCTTCCCCCAGACCGTTGTCGATGGCATGCTCCCGCACTGGGAATGACTGGTACAGATGATGAATTGGCCTTGCCAATGCTTGATCAATACTCTTGTTTTTCATCTCTGCTTCATCAGTATCTGTGGGGACATACCCCAAACCAAACTTTGCTCCTTTGGCAGGAATTTGGACAGGCACGACAATTCCTTGAAAGTGATTCCCCAATCCGAAACTTGGTTTGAAACCGCTCTGGAGCATGACAGTAGCAATCATCTTGTACACAGAGGGCATAGGAGGTTGCGGAGCCAAATCATCACTGGTGGCATTTACCAACTCCCCCGTGTAGAAATCACAACCTCGTGAACGATCGGCTCATACCTATCTGAAGGACTCCCCTCACCATGAATGACCAATTCCTAGTCCTTCCAAACAAATTTCATCAGTTGGTGAAGGGTAGAAGGCACATCCCCAGCCATGTGGATAAGCAGTCTTCCAAGAAGCAAATTGTAGCTGGTATTGATGTCCAACACCTGAAACTCCACATTGAATTGTGCAGGCCCCATCTAAATATCCAAATTTACCGCCCCTATGGTGTCTCTCTACACTCTATTGAAAGCTCTCACATTGACCTGGTTTTGTTGAACCTTTGCCAAGTCGAATTTTAGTTGCTTGAGAGTCGAAAGCGAGCAGATGTTGAGACCAGACCCATCATCGACCAAAACATGATTTATAATTTTGTTTCGGTATTTGATAGTGACATGCAGAGATTTGTTGTGCATCCTGCCTTCAAAGAGCAACTCTTCGTCACAAAAACTGATTCGGTGTCCTCGAATAAACTGCTAGATGGTCACAAAAACTATTCGGTGTCCTCATGAAAGCCTGCCTATGCAACTGCGAACTCATCAATAAGGCCCATACATAGATCTAAACCGGCTTCTTCTCCAAATGCTTCACAATTGAATAATCTCTCGGTTGCATTTTTCTCCAGAACTCCTCGGCCTCGGCTTCACTGATCGGCCTTTTTGTTTGGTCCTTCTTCTGCACACCCTGGATCAACTCTTCTGGCGTGTAGCACCTTTGATAAGGTCTATAAAACTTTGAGCTAGTGTCAACCGGCTTGGGCTTCACTGGATGAATATATCCTACCACAGTTAATCGCTCGAATAGCTTTGTTCGGCTTTCTATGAGCGGAGTGAAATTTCTAGTAGGCTTCTTCTCAAATCTAGGATGGGAGGATTGTAATTGCCTTGTTGAGAAGGAGGCATTTGACGATAATTTGGAGTGTTTGGATGGGGGGCTTGATATTTGGGATATGAGTTGGTTTGGCAATTTGGTTGTGGAGCTTGGTAGTTCGAAGGGGTATTTTGGTAAAGTGTAGTTGGGGTTTGGTACATTGGGGCGGGGGGCGTTTGGTAATTTATCTGAACGTTGGCACAGTTAGGGGCGGCATTTCGGTAGTGACGAGATGGAGTTTGGTAAACTGGAGGGGGAGTTTGGTAGATAGTAGGGGGAGTTTGGTAGCTAAGAGGGGGTGTATTTTGATAACTGGGGGGGTTGATGTTTTGGTAACATGGGGGTGGGTATTTTGGTAATCAGCCTGTGCAAACAAGCTGGGTACGAACTCTGTGAAGGTCGAGAACGACCTTGGTATGATGAGGATTTCCTTGGGGTCTTCTCCCCCTTACAAGAGATAGAAGGCACATCTTCTCTTTTCTTCTTCAACAAACCCAAGGATCCGGGCGAGGTAGCAACACGGGAAATCTTCCCGGTTCTTAATCCATCTTCGATAGTCTCACCTAATTTGACTATCTCAGCAAACCTTGCTTCAACGAGCAACGTAATTCTATCATAATATTCGGGCTCTTGAACCCGCACAAAAACTTCAACAATTTCCTTCTCAGACATAGGAGGCCGAACTCTAGCTGCCTCCTTCCTCCATCTGTATGCAAATTCTCTGTAACTCTCATTTGATTTCTGCTTCATTTTTTCCAAGGAATAACGATCAGGAACGATCTCTAAATTGTAGGCGAATCGTTTGATGAAGTCCTTGGCCAAAGTATTCCAGCTAGGCCACTATCTTGTTTCATGCGATGTAAACCAATCCAGAGCCTTTCCACTCAGACTTTGGTTAAAAAGCCGCATTAATAAAGCTTCATCTCTTCCAACTCCCATGACCTGGTCACAGTAGTCCCTCAGATGCGCTAAGGGATTTCCTACTCCTCTGAAAATGTCGAATTTAGGCACTATGAACCCTTCCGGGAAGCCCAAATTTGGATGAATGCATAAATCCTCACAACTCAATCCAGCGACTTCAGGAATACACTGCAACTCTTTCATGGCCTTTAGGATCTCTTTCTTCATATCCAACTTGGCGGCCTCTTCCTTTGACCTCCACTCTCTCTCTCGCTCCTCATAGTGGTCGAGCTCAGAACCATTGGCGTCATGCTCATTGGGGACCAGGATTTGGAAAGTGGCCTTTTGAGGTAGGGGTGGAGCAATGGAGGGACTTTTGGCATTTTGAGTGGCTTGGTAGTTTTGAGGGAAAGTCTGGGGGTTGGTATGTTGATTTTGGTGACAGATGGAAGTTTGTGGGTTGTTAGCGTTTTGGTTTTGAGGGGGTGGCCCAGTTTGGAGGTTGGCATTTTGGGGAGGAAGTGGCACTTGGAGGTTGGTATTTTGAGGAGGGGGTGGTGTCTGATAAGAGGCGGAGGCATAATGGGGGTTTTGGGCAGTTAGGTCGATGATCGAGGGGTTATGAGCAGGACTGGAGGGTGGGTTTTGAGCCTATTCCGTGCTTGAAGGAGAAAAGTGAGATGGAGGCCTTCCATCTACTAGAGCATTGAAAGAAAAAGTTGGATTAAGCAAATCTTGTCTTCTCTGCATTTCGACCCTCATCTCGGTGATCTGCTGCATCAACTGCATAATTAGTTCGTTCTGATCAGCAATGACGGGCTGAGCCATGAAAACATCGGTAAGGCCAATCTCTTCATTTTTATCACCTATTGTCGACCTGCGCTTTCGAGAACTTTGACTAGGGAAGGAATCTGTAGGCCCTTTGATCTTGTAAAATAGAGGCGTTCAGCCAGCTTATCAACACAGATCAGTTCTGACTACCTGTAGAGGAAAACAAGTCAAAGGCAAATCTGTTAGTTTTGACTTAGGGCAAATAATGCAAAATATCACATAGAGGGCATATAAACACGTAAGAGTTGCTTTGTTTGAGGACATGTTAACCCACGAATAAGGGGGACTGATGATTTTGAACAAACAGGAATTTGCTCGATTTTTTTTGTGGTTATTGACTCAGAAAGGTTAAATTGCATTGAGCTAAGGTGTTCTTACTGCATCTCCCGGCATCTGTTGATATGAATTCAATGTTTCCTTGTAGAATGAAAGGAGGGGAAAAGAAAATTTGAAAAAGATAGGGGTCATGCCTTGAAAGGCTGCCTACGTATCTCTCAAGGAGAATTCAGGCCCTACATAGTTCGATTACAAAGGAAATTTTCATTTTCATTCATTCATTTCTGGTGATTACAAGGAAAGTGAAAATAGATAATAAAGCTCCTAAAAAATAGATGGTGTCTTCGTCAAAGCTTCTTCTTCCGATTGTCACATTAATCACGTAGGGTAAACTCATATGCTTCAAGAGTGATTTTCTCATTCTTTTCTTTCCACCATCCCTTGAGAGGAGGCCTATAGACAATCTCCTCCTCATTATCTTTTTCAATAGCTCCAAGGTGAGTATCTTCGGGACCATTATTGGCCTCTTGGTTGAAGAAAGAGCATTTTCCGCGTATTTTCTGAAGCCTCGTGGTTATATCATTGTTGAACACATCATGTTCCTTCCGCATTGCAACCGTCTCCTCGTTCATGACAGCATATCTTGTCGTCTTAGCCGCCAACTCCTCGTCTAGTGCCGCATTTGCGGCTCTGCGACCGCGGTGGCGATCTCCACTTCTATTCTCCTTTCTTTGGTTTCTTCGATCTCCTATCTGAGTCGACGCAGTTTCATCCTTAAATCCTCCTCAGTCATCTTCACCTTGACATTCTTACATTTTTCCATCATAGCAGCAATTTTACCTTTCCTGAGATGATAGTGTAATGTTTTAGGATTTGGCAGTAGGATTTTATTTCTGGTTGAGAAACTCAAGACTCATGGAATTTTGGTCGAACATTTTGGTAGTGACTTGTTTTTAGAATTGTGGAGATTTTCAGAAAATTTTTGAAAAGGAGTGGGCTAAAAGATGTCCTCATTCAAAGCAACATTTCATATAAACAGCTAAAGCACACAAGCATATATCGCGTCTTAAATAGATATGTGACCCTTTTGTGCCAAGGGTAGGCCTAGCGATTTTGAAGGATGTATTCCGCCATTTGAAACAAATTGTTGCACCCCTCAAAATAAGATTCATAAACAATAGAGAATTCATCACAAAGTTAAGAAAAAGGATACATCGTTTAGGGATGGGATAAACTGAAAATACAATAACATCAACCCCACGCAGGGAAATAAGATCACTAAAAGGCTGAAGGTCCTGCTCCTCCTCTTGCTTTTTCCACTTCTTCGTGAATGAGGAACTTGATAGTCATCACATGCGGCTCGACGAACACAGCTTTGGAAGACATCGATACACCCTGGAGAGTGTTAAGCTGATCATCCAAGTTTGAGTCCAAACGTACCAGACAGGCTCTTGTGTTAGCTAACTCTTGTGTGGCAAAGGCTAAGGCCCTTTGGCTTTCATATTCTCGATGCTGGAACTCTTGTTCCATACGCATGTATTCTTGCTCCCAAAGTTGAAACTCTTGCTCCCTTCGGTCCCATTCCTGATGAAAGTGGTAGGCTTGGATTTGGAGCCTTACTTGGACATCTTCAATCTGTCGGCCCGTGCGTGGCGTCGGGTCAAGTGTACCACATAGACCATCTTGCAACCATTTTTTGTATTAGTCAACATACCCAGCGTCATATTTGTCTTCGGCCATTCTTTCTTTTAGATTGACCCGCCCGGTCCATTCATCGAGGATTTCCTTGGCATAAGGTATCTTGTCGCACCCGTTGTAGTCAAAGACGTAGCGGCTAATGTCTCCTTTGAAAGGTAGAATTTGCCTTCTGCCGAATTGCCGCATTACCCTACTAGGGTTGTAGGGTTGTACCCCTCTAATGCCAGTAAGGATTAGGAAAGGACACTTAGCCCCTGAACAACTATTTTTTCTGACATGAAATCTTCAAACACCTATTGTACGTTTCCGTCTTTTATGTCGTGGAAGACTTTAGCCCATGCTTCCCTCGTACTGTGGATCTCGAACCTGTTGATGCTCAAATGGAACTCGTAGTGGTCAAGATGGCTTTCTTTTTGTGGTTCGGCCAATTTCTGCTCCTGAGTCTCGTATGTCTTCACTAGATGTTTAGACATCCACCACTGCAGCAAGATATTACAACCTTGAAAAAATGGAAATTCGTTTTTGCATTGACCCAAAGATCGATATATGTCAGCCACAATGATCGCGGCCAGGTTGAATTATTTCTTGACTTGTCCCTTTTTACCAACTCCCTGAAAGATGGCGTGAGTAACCATGACAATTCGAGTATCAATTTCGTTCCCTCCGTCCTGGGGGAATACCATTGTCCCTAAGAGGCATATGACAAATGCTAAGGTTTGAGTTTGATTCCAACTACTGCGACTGAAAAACTCATTTGGAAAATTCCTATAATAGTTCTCGTGTCCCCATCATTCATAAAATTTCACAAACGGAATACTCGTGGCATCCAGCCAATCTGCATTTACCAGTAACAACATGTTTTTCAATTCTTTGATGTTCGGCTTATCTTGTAGCAAAATGTGATGATCTGGATGATTTTTCCTTTTCTGGCACATTCCGACGTTTTCTAGATAATCTTTGATCTCTTCAACAGTTGGTGTCATTTCAACATCTCTGAAGCAAAGCACCATCCTCTCATCATCCCAAAATCGAGTGACCACCTCAATGAACTTAGGCCAAAATTTGAGATTCATTATCGACGGGAGGTGACCCAAGTGAATGGAAAGGTCTTTTTTCTGATATGCATTGAGATTGTACCACCATACACGGAGCAGGTTAGGCGTCTCGGTGACCATTTATAAACTCAAGTGTTTCTTGGCCATCTACACAAACATACAAATAATTAGATACCCCTCAAACCCAAGACACAACAACTTGTCAAACAGCGCATACATCCTTCAAACACGTAAGTATGAACGTCCGTTTGGGCCGTGGGCCCTTTGGCCTCAAGGTGGTCTTTCTAATGAGCCCAACACGCCTTGGGTGTTAGGTCATCTTAAGCCAATGCGCTAAATTTTGGGATTGAGTTTGGCTCTTCACTAGTTTTGACTAAAAGTGGGCATTGTTTATAGTGGATTGGTGACCCAAGCGGACTACTTGGGCTGGGACAGTTAACGACCGTTGACTATCCAGTAGCCAACTACATTCGTTAGGGTTCCCCGAGAAAGGTTTGGTTAACGAACGACTGTGACCCGCATAATCGTCCTTTAAGTGGAAAACAAAAGTAATTGTCGTTTGACAGAGTATGTTATGTCATGAATGCAACAATTCAAGATATATGATAAATAAAACAAGTAGACAGTTAAAACACATAGCCAAATAAATTAGTCTTAAGGTTAGAACTATTCAAACTCCCTCGCAGATTCGCCATTCTTTTTTATTAGGAAAATATATTTAGACTGGTTTAAGAGTCGCCACTTAATTTTTGAGGTAAAATTAAGAAAACTGATTTTTTCTCAAAAGATTAAAAACAGAAAATATAATGAAAAATACTTAAGGGGTTCGGGATTCATATTAGCATTTTGAGAAAGATTTGAAAGCACCTGAAATTCCCACTAATACGCGGTTATCCGACAATTAACTATTTGGCTAAATTTAATTTTAACTTAATTTGAATTGCAAAATTGAACTATTTTTTAGTTAGAACCATTTTAAGGGAGAAAATGGAAAATATTGAAATATTATCTAAGTAAAGTATTTTTTTGTAAAATTTTCTTTTTTATTTATTTATTTTTAAGTCAAGTAAAAGACGAATAATTTAGTTAAGCGATTAATTCAAAATGTGTATCTTTCGGGGATTTGAATCTTTTCGACCTTAAGATTAACAACAGATATTAACAAGTAAATAAACATAATCAAAATGATGAGGGAAAGAGATTTGGGCCCAAATCTGGTTTTCATGTCCGCCTGGGCTAGTGTTTGGGCCTAATTTCTGCCTTTTGGACCTTTGGTCCAACACTTGGTACCTGTCCTAGACTAACATAAAAGAAATATATCTCTTTGGGCCTCAGGCCCAATTTTTCACCTGTCCTAAACTCTAACAAACTAATAAACTTAATGACTAAATGGGCTTAGGCCCAATAATAACAAAATACAATCCTTTTTATATACAGAGTGGGCCTTTGGCCCAATCTTTTCAATTTTCCTCCGCTTTCGCATTCTTCCAACCTCAAGACATGTTCGTCGATTTTTTATAGTTGGCTGACTCGAGTAAAAAAAATTCTGAGCCTTTACGGCTGTCTCGAAATGCAAAGGAAGGAGTGAGCTCTTGGCGAACTCAAGCAGATTTTACATGCAACAGCGGAAGGAAGAGAAAGAGATTAGTAAATGGCTATAAAAGAAAATGAATTTAAATCACGATTCTCGAGTAATTTAAGTAGATAAGATCAAAACAATTCCCACACTACTTATATGACAGACAATGTCTACCTTGAGAAAGATAATACGGGCATGTATTTATTCAAAACAAACACAGTGGTCTTGAGAATTATTATTCAATTAAATAAGGTAGTCAAAGCAAATTTCCTTAAGGAGAAGCACAAGTGCTACATCAAAGAGATTATAATGTCAACGCATTAGGCAACTGTAGGATGTAAAGGTAAATCAATCACACCTGCTAGAACTTAGCATCATTCTTTGCAGAATCCTAAGCATGCAATTTAATAATAATAATGAACTTCAAACATTTAAGGAATGAATTCTATTTTTTTAACATGAGACAATAGCTTATTAGTACCAGAAAGCAACTAGCTAGAACATAAAATAAGATTCAATATCCATAGTAAATTTCCTGATATTAAAGCAGTGTATTCTACAGAGTTCGAAGTAGCTAAGAGGACCATTTGTGAACAAAAAGTAAAACAAGCTTGCTATAAAGTTCCACACATTTGAGCAACGTCAAGAAACTAAAAGAGCAAGTATTCTACCCAACAATGACCAATAGGTAGCGAGAAAAGTAGCAATAGGGCCATATGATACTAAAAAAAGCTAAGCATCCTAAACAATGAACCAAAACTAACACATAATACTAGCAAAGTAGTATAAAAGATCAGATAATTCTAGGCATGGGTGGAAAAAGAAATTTTAGCACTCACAATTGCATAAAAGGGGTGAAAGATAAAAATGCTTATTTCAAGTAACAGATATAGCAATAGTAACAACACACACACAAGAAATCTACAGAATGAGGCCTCAATAATCACTGTTTGACACGCTTATACACAACATATCGGGATACCAAGAATTCAATGACAAGCTGCAGCAACACAGACCTCCGAGACACTAGAAACACATTTTGAAATACAACAGACAGGAAAAAATATTATAAAGGAGGAGGGGTTACCTTTTTCTGGGCAACGAACCGAGACAGTGAAGAACCGAAACTAGCTATTCCAACACACAAAGTGACTTCGGGTACTCCTATGAATCCCGACAGGCAATGAACGAGAAAGAAATTCTTTATGCCTATCTGCTATACTAATCTAAGATGCAAGTTGTATTTTCCACTATTTCCTCCAGCCTTTTCCAATTTTTTCTCCCAACTTTTTCCAATTCTTCTCACTGTTCTCTGGCAATTTGTCTTTTCTAAGTATTTGTGTATAAGTGTCTTAACCAGTACCTTTGGTGTTTCTCCAAAATTCCACAAAAAATCTCCCACCGTCCACACAATGAATAAGAAAGGGTATTATATAGATGGGACATTAGTGCAAAATCTGGAGGGAGAAAATGGACAAAAATCTGAATTCAAGGCCCATTTTCGAATTCAAAACTCCCAATTCTTTCACCATTTGAGCTAAACACCTTTCCCTGAAATTTCGTCCCATTCAGGAAGAGGACATCGGGACAGACGCGTGCTTCTGCTAGTGTACGATTTGAGAGAAGAAGACAGAAGAAACGCAGCGGACTGCTTTCTGTCTGCTTCCGTCTATATCCATTTGAAATTGCTTGAAAGATCAACGTTGTTTGTTGCTTTCCGTGTGTGTTGCCGCTTTGAACATTAGAGTTGTTGTCGTTTTTTGTTGGTGACAATGTGAGCATCTGGCTTCTTTTAGTAGTTGGGAATGGGGCTGGGTCAGGAGACTAAAAGTGGGCTGGGAATAATGTTGGAATGTATGTTGTTGGTTTGAATTAAAAGAAATAAAATTGGTGGGCCGGTTGGGATGTTATTGCTGAGTTTTGTGGGCTGAAAATTAGGAATAGGAATGGATACAAGTGAATTACAATTGGTCAATGGATTAACCAAATTGAATCTACTTAGCAAACTAATAAGTAAGACGAATTAATATAATTAAACAACGAGCTTCCTGATCTTAACAAAATAAAATAGTTAACTCAAATATAAACTAAATAATACAAAATATAAGCTATTATATAACTAAACTAACTAACCAAATATTTAATTAAAACCAAGTCTTTTTGAGATGACTTTCGAATAATCATAAAATATATTAATTATATACATAATTATTTAAAAACATATATATTATTTGAAAGTTGTAAAAAAAAGTGACAAAACTACTTGAAATAACTTGCAAACCATTTTTCTATTTTTTTTAAATTTCATAATATTTTAAATCGTTTGAAATCTAAGAAGCTCAAAAATCAATCGTTATCGGGGGAGGGTCAAAATTGGGTGTCAACAGATGTCAACATGAACGCCATACAAATAGTGTCTCCAGATCTTTCACGAATGCACAACTACAGCCAACTCTAAATCGTGAGTCTGATAGTTCTTGTCATTATTCCTCAACTGCCTTGAAGCATATGTTATAACCTTACCACGTTACATTAGAACACATCCCATCCCAACACCAGAAGCATCACAGTACACCACAGAGCCCTCTGAACCCTCTGGCAATGCTAGAACTGATGCTGATGTCAACCTGTCCTTCAGTTCCTGGAAACTATGCTTGCAAGCTTGAGTCAACTGGAACTTAGCTTCTTTTTGAATCAGCTTCGTTAATGGTGCTGAAAGTGAAGAAAAACCCTATACAAAACTTCTGTAGTACGCCGCTAACCCTGAGAAATTACGAACCTCAGTTGGAGTCATGGGTCTGGGCCAAGTCTTTACAACTTCAATCTTTTATGTATCAACTGTAATGCCTGCATCTGATACAATATGGCCTAAGAAAGCTACAGAGTCCAACGAGAACTCACACTTAGAAAACTTTGCATAAAGTTCTCGATCTCAAAGAACCTGAAGGACTGCTCATAGATGATCTGCATGCTCAGCTTTTGAACGTGAATACACCAAAATATCATCAATAAATACAATTACAAACAAGTCTAGACACTGCCTTAATATACTATTCATCAGGTCCATGAACACTGATGGGGCATTAGTTAATCCAAAAGACATTACCAAGAACTCAAAGTGTCCGTATATGGTTCTAAAAGTTGTCTTTGGAACGTCTTTCTACCGAACTCGTACTTGGTGGTACCCTGATCTTAAATCCTTTGAGAAGCACTTAGCACCTTTTAACTGATCAAAAAAGTCATCGATCCTCGGAAGGGGATACTTATTCTTTATAGTCGCCTTATTCAACTGTCGGTAATTGATACACATTCTCAATGAGCCATCTTTCTTCCCCACGAATAACACTGGCCTGATAAAGCCTTTATCTAGCACGTCTTTTAGCTGATCCTTCAAATTTTTTAGCTAAGAGTCATTCTATAAGGAGGGATAGGTATAGGTTATGTACCTAGTAGAATATCGATGACAAAAACAATTTCCCATTCTGGAGGGATACCAGAAAGCTCGTCTGGAAATACATCAAGAAACTCATTAACTACCGGAATAGACTGAAGAGTCGGTGGTTCTGTATCTATATCATGAACGCGAACAAGATGATAAATAAAACCCTTAGTAATCATCCTTCTCGCCATAAGATTGGAAATAAACCTACCTTTCGGTGTATCGCCTTTCCATTCCCGAACTCCCTTTCCTGGAAAGTGGAATCTAACAATCTTTGTCCGATACTCAAAATTAGCATAACAAGACGCTAATCAGTCCATACCCATAATGACGTCGAAATCGACCATCTCTAACACTACAAGGTCTACAGAGGTCTGACGGTCGATAATATCTACCGTGCAACCTCGATAAACTCTCCTAGAAATAATAGACTCACCAACTGCTGTAGATACAATAAAGGGTCGATCTAATGACTCTACTACTATACATAACTTCCCCTCAATAAATGGAGTAACATAAGAAAGAGTAGATCCGGGATCTATCAAAGCATAAACACAATGTGAGCAAACAATCAATGCACTTGTCACAACATCTGGTGATGACTCTGAGTTATGTCGCCGGCTAGTGAATATGTACGGTTCTGGCCACTACCAGAACTAGATGCTCCCTCTCTACCTCCACTTGTGCCTCTACCTATTGAAGTTTGGGTCCACGCCTTGTAGACTGTGCAAATGAGGAGGAACCTACTACTGACCCGATCGACTGACCTATACCACCCTGACCTATGGTCTGGTAGTTCCTCTACCCATAGCCCTCCTGTCCACAAGAATAACAACCTGTGGAACCCTTCTTACACTTCTCAAAATGCATCCTACCGCAAATAGCACAACGCGGCGGGGCTGTCCTAGTCTGGCCTGAACCCCTCTACTGCTGAGAGCCTAATGCTCGTGAACCCTCACCTTGGACTAACTATCCTCGATGATCAAACCTATTACCCTGGAACTGCTGTGATAGAGGTCTAGGTGGCCTACTAGAATATCGGGGTCTAGGACCAACCTGAAATCTCCCTGTGAACCATCGGGCTTAGCCCTCTTCTGTCTCTCTCTCGAGACCCCCTCACTCATATACTGTAGATGTCGGCGATCCTCTATGCCTTGTGCAAAGGCCAGAATTTGCGAGATATCCATATTATTATTTAGTTCAGCCATAGAACAAGCGTTGATATAGTATGAGTCAAGCCCTCCCACAAATCTACACACCGTGTCATACATTGTATCAAGAATTGTCGGTGCATATCTAGCCAATGAATCAAATCTCAGCCCGTACTCTCGAACACTCATGCTGCCCTATCAGAGGTTCAGAAACTCGTCCACCCAAGCATCCCTAATCTCTCGAGGAAAATAGTGATATATGAAAGATTCTGTAAAGCTATCCCAAGTGGGTAGAGATGCATCTTTTACCTTAGATCACTCCCAACTTTCGTACCACAATACTGTAACATCACACAATTGAAATGTTGCTAACTCACCTATCAGTCGCTGAGGCATGCATGACTCTAAAGATCCTATGAAGTTGATCTACAAAGTCTTAAGGGTCCTCTCTGCGATCTATCCCTGTAAACTATGGAGGATTCAAGGCAAAAAATTCATGAACTCTTGAACTTACGGACCCTTCAAAAGGTCCAACAACATCTGGTGCAACTGGTTAGCGCTGTGCAGCTACTAACTGTGCTAACATACATACTGCACTCTTGAAATCCTGATCAGATGGAATAGGAGGAACTAGAGGTGGTACTGCTGGTGGAGTCGGGGGTCCTGTAGCCCTCAGGGGCTCCTAAAGCAGTGGAGAAGCTATAGGGGGATGAGAAGATGTCTCCCCTGGGTCTGATAATGGGCTACCTCCACCTGTGGTACCTTGTTGGTACCCTCGCTTGCAGTTGTATTTAGCCCCTGGCTAATTGTGGTCTGTCTAGTGTCATCCATCTCTATCTTCATACAAATATCAATTTTAAGCCAGAAACGTCAACCCTTAAGACACCGCTCTATAGCACGAGGTGAGAAAAAAAAGGATAGGCATTCTAACAAGCCTGGTAGCTTCTTGCTTATCGAATGTGGTGCACAAGTTATTTATAAACAAGACTCTTGTAGACACGGCTTGCAGACTCCATAGGATACAACGTTGCTCTGATACCAAGTTTTTCATGCCCTTAACTCAAGGGGCGCAACCGGCTCCTAATGCCAGAACGCAGGCCTGTGCCGACCCTGCTGAACCATTTGCTACTAGTGCATGGCAGCCATATGCAATCAAGAAAACAAGCAAGTATATCTCGGCTTAAAATAAAGCCCTCGGCCGACAAGGCCCCTATCAACAGATCTATAAAAGAAATAGCTACTCCCAAGAGTTCATATCTAGCACAAAAGTCCTGATTGAGCCGTCGAGGCCACCATGATCTATATATTGAAACTGAAAGCAAGTATATATCCTGACAATACATCAAACAGCTAACAAGCTTCAGCAAACCAACAAACTAGGCAGGCATGGCCATAACGCATCTATACACCCCACACACTAGTCTGCAAACCTTTAAGAGTACTAAAGATTGGCGGGACAGGGACCAGCCTACCCATAAAAATATATACAACAAAAGCTAACAAACCTCCCAACTCTGGCAGCTCTAGAGGAAAGGGGATAACCAACCGGATAGAATTCAATCCTGCTGTTAAGAAGGTCTACTGGGTCATCTATCGGGACTTGTAGGCATGAATGCACTACCCTAGGCAATGGGGCATCGGTATGAAATAATGTACGGAGTATGAAAGTCAATAGACTATTAGCAGGTATCCTAATATACTAGGAGTAATCTGATAAATAAATCAAGGATAAGATAAGTGTACTGACATGCTCCTAAATCTAAACTTATCAAAACTTATAAAATAATAACCTAACAAAGCCCCCTTAAGCTCGGCAGATACAAACAGCAAACAAGACCACCTACCCAGGCCCCCATAAGCCTAGAAGGTACCAATCAGTCTATATACCCCTTTCGGTAGTCCCCTAGCCTCGTAGGCAGTCACATAGCCCTCTTAGGCATTAATATATCCATGTAGGAAGCACATAGCTCTCTTAGGCATCAATATAGCTTATAGACAACTCATAGCCCTCTTAGGCAACAACATGGCCCTATAGGCAACACATAGCCTTCTTAGGCATCAATATAGCCCCGTAGGCAACTCATAGCCCTTCTAGGCATCAATATAGCCCCGTAGACAACTCATAGACCTTATAGGCATCAATATAACCGCATAGGTAGAACATAGCCCCTCTAAGCATAGATCACATTCTTGCTGCTAACCACAATAGCCCCAAGGGAAACAATAACAATCCAATAAGCTAGAAGCGAGCAATTGAGCTATAAGCAACCAATATGAATAGCCTCTAAGTTGTGTCCAACATAGGAACGCTACTAACTAAATAAGAATCTCAATAAGGGAGGATTATATCCACTCGAGCAGCCAACAATCAACAATAATGGCTACAAGTATAACAACGATAACAACCCAATTACATTGCTTCTAAGCTTTAAGGAAACATGATATTACAAGGGAATAGCCTTAGCATACCTTTTTCGCTAAATTCACATGGACTAAATACCTTTACTCACAACCCCTCCCCCTAGATACTACAACAAGGTAGGACAATGTTGACGAGCTCAACGCGTAGACCAACTTTTGTCAAGGTCTTAAGTCGAGAAAATCTATAATTTGGTTGATCCTACAAATGGGTTTTCTAACTTTTATGGTTCTTCACAAAGAAAGTGGAGAAAAAGTCGAAGAAGAAGATATATAAAAAGTTCCACTGACCTAGGGCCCCACCTCACGTGCATGCTTTGCGCAGTCTTGCAACAACTCGAATAGCTCTCTATTCTGAAGTTGTATGAACAAATGGTTTGATTCGTTGGAAACTAGACTCGTAGACCTTGGATTTGATAGGTTGTAGGACCCATAACTCTTTATAAATTGGGAGAAAACCTTTGAGACATTTGACCCAAATATCAGAGAAATCTTTAAGAAAGAACTTACGATAACTTTTGCCAACTTTTATCTTGCCACTTACCTAACTTCAAAATTTGAGATACAACCCTTGAACGCTTAAAATATGACATACCACATCATTCTTAATTATTACTCACCCTCTTTGTCTTTCCACAAAGGTATGAGTTAATTTAGACGTTTCGAAAAGTGGGGGTGTTACAATATCTATAGCACAAGACACGTCCTTAGTATGATTGAACTTACAAAGGCTCGTCAAGGTGAAGATGAGCTAGTTGTTGACTTTATCAATCGTTCTAGAAGTTTGATCCTCAAATGCAATGATCACCTTAGTGAAACTTCTAGAATTGAAATGTGCATCGAAGGCATGAATTGGGGTATTCAGTACATCTTGCAAGGATTAAAGCCTAATACATTCAAAGAGTTGGCAACTCATGCAGATGACATGGAATTAAGCTTGACTTTAAGAGAAGACTAATGATCTCTTGTCTATGGACCTCATGTAAATGGAGATATAGAAGAACTCCAAAGTGGGGGCAAGTACGCATCCAAAGATGACTTAGAAGAGTTAATGAATATCTAGACGCTCTTTAACGCACGAGCCTAAACTGCAAGTTATAATGCTCCTTAAGGTATGAGCCTAAACTTCATGTCACTCCTGACCCACAATAGTAAAAACTCTGTATGACATACCAAAAAAACACTTCTAGAATTGTGTTGTGAATTGATCATCTTCACTGAAGTATATAGATACTTAGAACCATATTCTAAGTCCAGTTGCATGGGTGTTTAAAAAAACCACATCCTCCCACTTAATATGTCACATGAAAGTTAAAGCTAAAAGTATTTTGTTTTATCTTCTATTTTCATCAAACTTCAGACTTGCACGAAGTGTTGATGGTTCAATAGGGGGCCAAATCCTTATAAAATATGAGTTTATTTAATAGTATGTTTGAAGTCTTTAAATTCAGTCAAGTATGCAAGTTGAATTTTTTTAATTCTTCAAGTTTGCAAGGTAAAGTCTTCAAATCCTTTAAATATGCAAGTTGAATTTTTCAAATCCTTTAAGTATGCAAGTTGAAGCCTTTAAATCCTTCAAGTATGTAATTTGAAGTCTTAAAATCCTTCAAGTATGTAATTTGAAGTCTTCATCCTCCAAGTCTGCAAGTCAAAGTCTTCAAATTCTTCAAGTATGCTAGTAGAAATCTTCAAATCCTTCAAGTTTGTAAGTTGAAGTCTTCAAATACTCAAAATATGCAAGTTGAAGTCTTTAAATTCTCCATGTATGTAAGTAGAAGTCTTCAAATCCTCCAAGTATGCAAATCGAAGTCTTCGAATTCATCAAGTATGCAAGTAAAAGTCTTCAAATCCTTCAAGTTTGCAAGTTGAAGTCTTCAAATCCTCCAAATATGCAAGTTGAAGTCTTCAAATCCTCTAAGTATGAAAATATTCAAGTTGAAGTCTTCAAATTCTTCAAGTATGTAAGAAGTTTTCAAATACTTTAAGTATGCAAGTTAAAGTCTTCAAATTCTTCAAGTATGCAAGTAGAATTCTTCAAATCCTTCAAGTATACAAGTTGAAGTCTTCAAATTCTTCAAGTATGCAAGTAGAAGTCTTCAAATCCTCCAAGTATGCAAGTCGAAGTCTTCAAATTCTTCAAGTATGGAAGTAGAAGTCTTCAAATCCTTAAAGTTTACAAGGTGAAGTCTTCAATCCTTCAAGTATGCAAGTTGAAGTCTTCAAATCCTCTAAGTATGTAAGTTGAAGTCTTCAAATCTTTCAAGTATGCAAGTTGGAGTCTTCAAATTCTTCAAGTATGTAAGTAGAAGTCTTCAAATCCTCCAAGTATGCAAGTTGAAGTCTTCAAATTCTTCAAGTATGCAAGTAGAATTCTTCAAATCCTCCAAGTATTCAAGATGAAGTCTTCAAATCCTCCAAGTATACAAGTTGAAGTATTCAAATCCTCCAACTCTGCAGGTTCAAGTCTTCAAATTTATCAAGTTTTCAAGTTAAAGTGTTCAAATCCTCTAAATATGCACTTTGTTAAATTTCCATGCCTTAATATGGAAAAAATTGTCCCCTTGCACCTAAAGCTTGTATTTTCATGGATTTTTTCCTTGAATGGATCTTTAAATTCTCATGCCTTAAGGTGGACGAGATTTGTCCCTTTGCACCTTAAGCTTGACTTTTCGCGGATTTATCCATTAATGGATCTTATAAAGCCTCAAGTTAGTGATCTCAAGGTGGGGATGTTCAACACAACCTTTCACACCTCAAGATCAAATTCTTGTGTAGTATTAAGGATCTTATAAAGCCTCAAGATAGTGATCTCAAGACGGGATTGTTCAACACATACTTTCACACCTCAAGATCAAATTCTTGTAAAGTATTCAGGATTTTATAAAGACTCAAGTTAGTGATCTCAAGGTGGGGATATTCAACACATCTTTTCACACCTCAAGAAGAAATTTGTGTTCCTCAGGAAGCAAATGAAGGGTCGTTCTAGACCAAACTCGACATTCCGGAACTAACCACGCTAACAGAATTTTCATCCGAGTGCGTTTTCCAAGAATGTTGACCAACGTTAACCTTAGGCCAAATTTCAAAGGCTAAAACACCAAATGGACCCATACTCGCACCGAAGGCCTCAGGACTCGTTTAGACGATGCTTCTAGCCTAATTTGGCCATTCCGGAGCTGATGGAACTATCAAAATTGCATCCTAATGTCGTTTACCAGATATTTTGACTAAAGTGAACTTTTCAAGGTTTAAAAGCTCCAAAACAAGGAAACGAGCCTAAAATTCAAACGAACGACCATGCGACTGAACAGTCAGTGCTAGCAAGTCATAAATGACTTGGGGTCGCTATAGGAACGCTCTAAACGCTAAAATGAATGCATTAACTCAAAAATGACCTGGAGGGTCATTACAACACTCACTACTAAAAGAAATTTTATACGCGAAAGTAAAAGTCATAAATGACTTGGCGCATTGCCGACTAGACCTACTTCGCCCTTTGTTCCAGTATGCGAAGCCCTGAAGGAAGAGGATCAAAAAGGCGATGAAAGGAGCATTCAGCGTATCGCCGATCAGTTCCACGAAATAGAAATATACCGCCCAATGGTCCAGGATGAAAATATGTTATAGGCAAGCACAGAAGGGCGACGAACCATACGATGGTTGAATTGCCGAGTCGATCGGCGATTCCCACTTACCTCGCCGAACGATTTGGCGCAACACTATTTTCTGAAACTATAAATACTAGCTCTTTATTAGTTTTAAGTGTATCCAAAAATTATTGTAATTTTGAGACTTAGAATATTAGCTTTTGCATTTTTCTCTCAAGTTTGGAGAGGGTTTTTGGGAGACTTGAAGAGAGAAGGAGCTCATCTTCCCCAAATTGGAAGTGGGTCTTCTCCATTCTTCTTCCTTTGCTTATATTAAGGTTTAATTTCTTATATCCATTTGATTTCTCTATTATTTTAGGTATAATTTTTTATTTCTTGATGTGTGGCCTAAAACCCCCATTCTTAGGGTGTGATTTAGCAAATATGTGTTGATATCATTGTTGGGTTTTGCTTGCTGATAGGTTATATGTATTTTAATGGTGATTTCAGCTAGTGGTTGAGGTTTAATTTAATGGGTTTGTAGTTGCAAAAACAAGACCACCCGTGTGTTTTTGTCTTTCAAGAGAGAGAGAGGTTGCGAAACCAAAATCGCTAGACTGGTGGCCTAAGGAGTGGGTCGACATGAGGTTCAGCCCAAGAGGGTGAGACCTAGTCTCATATCCTAACAATCAGCTCGAGAGAGTGAGTGCGGTAAGGCGTAGGCTGGCCTTCATGTGGCAAATGGGTGTCCGAGAGAAACCCATTTAAAACAAGGTAAGTTGCCTTAGAGGGAACTTATTTCCATTTAAAGCTTAGCCTAGTCACTATTATCTTGCAAATTTCCTATCGAAAGCATGTACCCAACAATTTATATCAATATATATTGCGGTTAAACCCCAAGAACTTCTCCCCATACTTGAATTTTCTCTTTATTTTTGTTGTTTTAGCTATACTTGTGACAAACCCTCATTGATATTTGACACTTTGGTGTCACCCACTTGTATTTACTCTGTTTTTATTCGATAATTTCTCAAACTACAACTAATTAGAACAAAATTCTAGCCTAACTACTATTTTCACTACCACTCTCTTGGGACACGACCCCAACCCTTGGTTGGGTTACTATATTACCAATGATCATAGACATTTGAATCGTAGGTTAGTATCCTTGGTCACGATAAACATCAAAATGGCGCCGTTGCCGGGCAGTGGTTTCACATGAAAATATAGTTAATTAGAGCTTTTTGTTCTTTTTAGTCTAGTTTTACTAATTTAATATAAATTTTATTTTTCTTTTTAGTTCTTTATGTGTGCATGTACCTTAGCATTGCTGAGGGAAGGGGTGGCAAGTTGGTTGAGATAAATCAAGGAGTCGAGGGTGACTCCAAGTTAAAGGCGCTGGTATCTCAACTGAACGACTTGGCCACCAAAATAAAGAAGATGGAAAACCAGTGCAAACACCAAGGGAAGCATCCGCTTCCTCATCAGCAAGAAAGCTCTAGGAGTGATGGCCATCAACACCATCACTCCTAGAGCTTTCCTGCTGATGAGGAAGCGGATGCTTCCCTTGGTGTTTGCACTGGTTTTCCATCTTCTTTATTTTGGTGGCCAAGTCGTTCAGTTGAGATACCAGCGCCTTTAACTTGGAGTCACCCTCGACTCCTTGATTTATCTCAACCAACTTGCCACCCCTTCCCTCAGCAATGCTAAGGTACATGCACACATAGAGAACTAAAAAGAAAAACAAAATTTATATTAAATTAGTAAAACTAGACTAAAAAGAACAAAAAGCTCTAGTTAACTATATTTTCATGTGACACCACATTTAGGGCTTTATTTTAATATAAATAGTGTCCTCAAATGCTTATTTCTCTCAATATCTAATGAAAACTCTCAAGTTTTAGGTATTTGAAGTTTTAATGGAATCATGGACACTTAGGCGCAAAAAGGAACAAAAATACTGAAGATAATGAAGAAACTAAAGCATGAGCATCGCCAAGCACACTTGGCGAATCGCCGACTGGACATACTTCGCCCTTTGCTCCAGTACGCGAAGCCCTGAAGGAAGAGGATAAAAAAGGCGATGAAAGGAGCACTCGGCGTATCGCCGATCAGTTCCACAAAGTAGAAATATACCGACCAATGATCAAGGATGCAAAGATGTTGTAGGCAAGCATAGAAGGGCGACGAACCAGTCGATTGGTGAATCGCCAAGTCGATCGGCGATTCCCACTTACCTCGTCTAATGATCCACCGCAGGACTATTTTCTGAAACTATAAATACTAGCTCTTTATTAGTTTTAAGTGTATCCGAACATTATTGTAATTTTGAGACTTAGAATATTAGCTTTTGCATTTTTCTCTCAAGTTTGGAGAGGGTTTTTTGGAGACTTGAAGAGATAATGAGTTCATCTTCCCCAAATTAGAACTGGGTCTTCTCCATTCTTCTTCCTTTGCTTATATTAAGGTTTAATTTCTTATACCCATTTGATTTCTCTATCATTTTAGGTATAATTTCTTATTTCTTGATGTGTGGCTAAACACCCCCATTCTTGGGGTGTGATTTAGCAAATATATGTTGAGATCATTGTTTGATTTTTCTTGCTGATAGATTAGATGTATTTTAATGGTGATTTCACCTAGTGGTTGTGGTTTAATTTAATGGGTTTATAGCTGCAAATACAAAACCTCCCATGTGTTTTTGGCTTGCTCGAGAGAGAGGTCGTGAAACAAAGACCGTTAGACTATGGCCTAAGGAGTGGGTTGACATAAGGTTCAGCCCGAGAGGGTGAGCCCTAGTCCCATATCCTAACACTCAGCTCGAGAGAGTGAGTGGGGTAAGGCGTAGGCTGGCCTTCATGTAGAAAATGGGTGTTCGAGAGGAACCCATTTGAAACGGGGTAATTTGCCCGAGAGGAAACTTATTTCCACCTAAAGCTTAGCCTAGTCACTATTATCTTGCAAATTTCCTATTGAAAGCATGTACCAAATGACTTATATCAATATATATTGCGGTCACACCCCAAGAACTTCTCTCCATACTTGAATTTTCTCTTTATTTTTGTTGTTTTAGCGATACTTGTGACAAACCCCCATTGATATTTGACACTTTGGTGCCACCCACTTGAATTTACTTTATTTTTATTCGATAATTTCTCAAACTACAGCTAATTAGAACAAAATTCTAGCCTAACTACTATTTTCACTACCACTCCCTTGGGACACGACCCCAACCCTTGGTTGGATTACTATATTATCGACGATCATAGACACTCGAACCGTAGGTTAGTGTCGTTGGTCGCGATAAGCATGGCTGGTGGCTGTTGAACCTTTGGAGCCGCTAAGGCAGGCTGACCCTGCGGTGCCGAAACTGGATCATAGGATACAGCCTGTTGTTGTATACCCCCTTGTGGCCACTAAAATTTGGGCAAGCATCGCCTATAGGTCAGGAGCAGCGGCTGGTGCGGGTGGTGGCTGGACTGGTCCCGATCCCACCGGCTGAGGAGGAACATGATCTACCTGAGGCTCTGCCTCCGGCTCTGGAGTCCTCTCTCTATCTCGGGCTGGTGCTGCAGCCCTGCCTCGACCTCTAGGTCGGCCTCTACCCCTAGTTAGGGTTCTATCTGCGGGCCCGGGTATATCACCCCCAGCCACTCATGCACGCGTGCGAGCCATCCTGTGAAAGAGTGAAACAAATGAGATTCCATAAAAACCAATTTAGACATACGATGCACCAAAATGATACAAAACAGGGAATCTTCCTAATCACATCCTGTAGCCTCCCGAAGATAAGTCACGGACATCTCAGCACCGATCTGCATGACTCTACTAGACGTTAACTCTGTACAAGTGAGACCGGTGAACCTGGGTCTCTGATACCAACTTGTCACGACCTGAATCTTCGAGTCATGATGGCGCCTACTATAACCCACTAGTAGGCAATCCAACATGTATCCCGGAACAACTAGTAATGGGATTGAGGGTAGAAAACTAAACCCAACAACGCAATAATAATAACAACATGAATCACAAATGGAAGGGCGGAAGCAAGACAAAATTATATACAAATAAAATATCCCTCCCAGAACCTGGAAGTCACAAGTACCGAGCTACTAACAAAATGAGTACAAATCCCAAAAGTGAACCACAGAAACAGCACTGTCTCAAAAAGCAAAAGACAAGTCAATATATAAATACAGAAGGAGACGTGCAAATCCAGGAGGCTATGTGGTCACCCTCGCCTCCTAATATGACTACAGCTGGCTCGAAATCAACGTTGATAACTGGTGCTTGGGCCTGCATCACGAAAATAGATGCAGAGTATAGTATGAGTACCAAAACAATAGGTACCCAGTAGGCATCATGGGCCGACAGAGAAATTAAAGGAAAAGTAATATGAAATGCGAGAATCTAACATACTAATAGAAATAAGCATAAGGGAACATCTAATAGGTATGCACACGAGCGTACTCACAAACAAAGAGAAGGAAGTAGCTAACTAAATCTGATCGGGCTCCCATAAACTCGGTGGGTACGCTCGTGCACAATATGAAAGTAAAACCCAAACGGACTCCCATAAGCCCAACAGGTGCAAAGAAGGGAGAGTTGAAATGATGTAAGAGGATCCGATGAAGTTTCCAAGATTACCAAAACTTTCCGGACTTAAACCAAACTAATCTATGTGCTCGAAGCTTACCAGACCTAATAGGGAAATAAGGACTTAAACTAAATGAAGATGAAGGATCAAGGACTTGAACCGAGATTTGGTATAACCGGGGACTTGAACAAAGGCTAAGGATAATCATGGACCTGAACCGAGGTTAAGGATAATCGTGGACTTGAACCACATAAAATATGACCAAGGAATTGAACCGAGGTTAAGGTAGCTATGGACTTGAACCAAAGCTAAAAGTGGCGGTAGACTTGAATCACGACGATATATACCAAGGCAAGGACTTGAACCCTGCCCGGTGGAATGAACTGGGGACTTAAACCACGAGTAGAGGAGAGTCGTTTAGAAATTGGATCAGCTGTCAACCGAGCGTCACAGGGAGTACCCCCAAATTGAATGTCATCAATCATTCACTCCAGCCTGAACCGTATCCAATCAGAATCATCGAGTAGCTTCCAAACCATGAATTTGAATATATCAGAACCGACGGGATAAGGAATTATGGATATAAGATTCCAAGAGCGATGTTACTTCCTGGCTAAGGCCTAGACTATCAGACTCAAGTCTGCTATATTAGTCTACGGGGCTAAGCCGTCCGAAGCGACGTCGAAGAAGTTTCAAGGCCTAACGGCTCTAAAATATGCAAGTCTATGTCAATCGCTAGTCTAAGCCTAGACTAAGGACAAACATGCTTTCAAATATACACACAAGTCATAAAAAGGGCACACCACAAGGTACGGATGATCAATAGTTACATTAGACATGCTTCAGTAACCCAGAGTACCCAAAATTAGAGCCTAAGTCATGGTTTCTAGGAATTTAGTGATAGCATCAATATCAGCCTACTTATACTAAAGTTGATAGGTTACAATGAAAAAATCAAGAATATGTTTATCATGAAAGAGATGTCCAAATTCAAGCTCAAATGGAAGAAGATTGGGCCACACATAGCCCAACAAAGGAGCCCAAAAAGTTGAATGGTTAAAGTCAAAGTTTAGTCAAAGTTTCCTAGTTTAAAAACCTTTATTTTAAAGTTTTCTAGTTTAAAAAGTTTCCTAGTTTAAATTTTTCATGTTTTCCTAGTTTAAAGTTTCCTAGTTTAAAAGTTACCTAGCTTAACGTTTTCCTAGTTTAAAGTCTCCATAAAAGTAGGATTTAAATCCTATTCTATTTGGGATAGGTTTTCCCTATATATAGGGGTTCATTTTATTATTTTAAGACAGACATGATTAATATTATTTGAGAGGTTTCTCTTCTTTACACCTTTGTGTGTGGTGACAATGAATTTCTCTTACAATCTTATAAGAACGATTCTTTAAGAGGTAAGATTAATTCTTAATTTGATGTCTTTGGTTTCTATTCGTAAATTAAAGAAGGTGATTAGTCTTATACTAATTGTTGTCTCTAATTTCTTCGTAATAGGGGTCTAGATCACTTTTTATCTAAGTTCTTGAATTGACTCTATTAGTATCATAATTGATCTTAATCCGCTAATTTTGAATACTAAGATCAATTAGGGTTCTTAGCACTTTATCTTGAAATTGGGGATTTTATTCTTGAATTTCGCATATCTTTCAATTTCTGTCTTTAATCTTTATAATTTCTCTTCCGCATTATTTTCTTATTTATTCTGGTGACCCGATTCTTATCAAGTGGTATCAAAGCGGTTCTATCAAGGTTCCGTTCTTGACAATCTTGGGAGTTTTAAAAAAATACTTTTCTAGTTACTTTAAAGTTAAGAAAAATAAATTACCAAAAAAAAATGAAAATTTACAAAAAAAAAAAAAAGGAAGGAAGAAAATACAATCACTTATTTCAATAAACTCCATATTTTTTTTTTCTTGATTATTTTCTTCAAAAAGGAAAATCAAGAAGAGGGGAAATTTGAATTTTTTTTTTTTGTTTCACAAAGTGGTCTTTTTCTTGTCTCATCAATCCCAATTTATCTGGGTATTGATAAATTCCATTCTTTCTACATCTTACTTCTAACAGGTTGTTACTAATAATGTTATATATAAATCTTGAAGGTCCACCCAAAGGTAGTAATTTGAGTGGGAAAAGGCAAAAGAGAGTGAGATCAATAAAGAGAGAAAAAAATTCAAATTGAGAGATATTTGTTTCTTTGATATTTTTTTGAGATGTTTAAAGCAGGTAAGGAAATTGAAGTTAGAACTCAAAACGACATTAATTGTGTTGATGTGTTGATCAAACGATTGAAGGAAGATAATGACACCATAGATAATTTAAGGAGCGAAACTATTTTCCATACAAGGTATGGGATAAACGGTAATATTTGCTCTATGATTATTGATAGTGAAAGTGGTACTAATGTGGTAAGTTCATACGTTGTGTAGAAGTTGAAACTTACATGCATTCAGCACACTACTCCTTATAAGCGGCAATGGTTGAATGATTTTAATGAGCTTAAGGTGACTAAGCAATGCATGATTTCTTTCTCCATAGGAAGATATTCTGATAATGTTCTTTGTGATGTCATTCCAATACAAGATTGTCACGTCATGCTTGGGCAGCCATGGCAATTTAATAGGAATGCAATTCATGATAGGAAAAAGAATAGAGTTTCTCTTGAGCTAAACAAAAGAAAATATACACTTGCACCTTTAACTCCAACCTAAGTATATGAAGATCAGAAATGCGTGAAAGAGGCAATGAAGAAATTTGATAGAGAAAAGAGTGAGAGGATAAACGGAGTTCATTTTGACATTCCAAGAGAGGAAAAAGGAGAGGGTATGTTGTGTGAAAAGACTGGGATGTCAAGTGAGAATGAGAGGAAAGAAAAGAGAGATGACTATGAGAGCAAAAAAGAAATAGATGATAGTGAGGTCGAGAGAGAAAAACAAGAGAGTTTGAGTGAGGTTATTTCTTATTCTAACTCTAGCATTCCTACTTCTTCTTCTAGTTGTTTTGACTCTCTTGTAGATACTCATGGGAAAGTATGGATTGAAAAACCAAAGTCATTGGATGAACTTAATCCTAAAGTGGTTGATACTACAAGCCCTATTGATGAAGTGTATGATGATGAGAACGATAAAGGTAAAAAGAATTATTTTGGATCTATCCAAGATAAGGCTCATAACAAAAAGTTCAACAAGGCAATTGTGGATCTAACACCAATGAGAAAGGAAAAACAAGGAGATGTTATTCTTTTGATACATAAGACCAAGTATGGTATGTATGATTGGTTAATTCACATTCTTGGTATTCCTAAAACACCTAAAGTCTTCTTGGAGGTAATGAACTACACTCTTAATTCTTATGTTGGTGACTTCATTGATTTTGAGGATGATGATATTTTGATGTATAATAAGTCACTAACTTCAATTGACAAGTTCAATAAAACTAATTTGAGCTCTTTTAAAGTTGAGCATGACATAGTTGATTATGGATTTCCACTTGTTGAAAAGAGGTGTGATGTTTGTACGTGGAAGATTGTGAATGAGTTAGTTGATTCTTCTATTGTTCTAGTGTTGAATAGAGTTTTGTGTGATAATTTGTTGGCATATGATACTTTCTATGGGATGAGATGTAATTCTTCAAGTCCTGATGAGTGTGAGCTTAATAAGGTGTTTTCTACTAATGAGGTACATGACTATGAGCACTTCAATGCTTATGTGAGTGGTATGATTGAGGATGCTTGGATATATCATAAAAGTGTCCAATTTGACGGATTTTCTAGGGCTCTTGTATCGTATTTTTCATGCCATTGGAGTACTTTATTGATGAAGCTAAATTGAAGTTGCATGTATCATTCGCAATGGCATCTAGACAAGGAGCCCGTTGTGGTTATATAAGTAGGAAAATTTTATATTGGGATGATGATTTTCACATGCTTTATAAGGGTGTATTTATACATGCCAAGATTAATTGGGTTAAGTGGACACATGGTCACTATCTTGTTTTGTTCCTACCATTATTGCTCTCGAGTAATGGATGTTGTTTTTGAGAGATTTAAATTCGAGGATGAATTGTTTTCAAGAAGAGGGGAATGATAGCATCCATGTCAGCCTACTTGTAGTAAAGGTGATGGGTTTCAATGAAAAAATCAAGAATATGTTTATCACGAAAGATATGTCCAAATTCAAGCTCAAATGGAAGAAGATTGGGCCACACAAAGTCCAACAAAGGAGCCCAAAAAGTTGAATGGTTAAAGTCAAAGTTTCCTAGTTTAAAAACCTTTATTTTAAAGTTTTCCTAGTTTAAAGTTTTCATGTTTTCCTAGTTTAAAAGTTACCTAGTTTAACGTTTTCCTAGTTTAAAGTTTACATAAAAGTAGGATTTAAATCCTACTCTATTTGGGATAGGTTTTCCCTATATATAGGGTTGATTTTATTATTTTAAGACAGACATGATTAATATTATTTGGGAGGTTTCTCTTCTTTACACCTTTGTGTGCGGTGACTATGAATTTATCTTACAACCTTATAAGAATGATTCTTTAAGAGGTAAGATTAATTCTTAGTTTGATATATTTGGTTTCTATTCGTAAATTAAAGAAGGTGATTAGTCTTATATTAATTGTTGTCTCTAATTTCTTCATAATAGGGGTCTAGATCACTTTTGATCTAAGTTCCTGAATTGACTCTATTAGTATGTATCATAATTGGTCTTAATCCGCTAATTTTGAATACTAAGATCAATTAGGGTTCTTAGCACTTTATCTTGAAATTGGGGATTTTATTCTTGAATTTCGCATATATTTCAATTTCTGTCTTTAATCTTTATAATTTCGCTTCCGCATTATTTTCTTGTTTATTTTGGTGACCCGATTCTTATCATTTAGTATGATCAACCACCAATTACCCTCAAAATCACACAAATCAACATACAAATGATAAATCATGCTCAATCTAAGGAGAGGGAAGTTGTAGCCTACTTGTAGGTCGACCGCGCCCGCTCTAAATCACGTAGCCAGAGCCTTTCCCTTCTGTATGGCCTCAAAACGTTTCCACACTATCAAAAATAGAATCACAACGTTAATACGAGTGTTTTGACCCCAAAATCATAATTTTTTGAGTTGGACCCAAAATGGGGCCTAAAATGGGATTGTGGGACCCACGATGGGAACCCCGAATTTGTCACCGTAAAAAGGGTACAAAAGAAATATGGAACTTTTACCCCAAAATGGGGTGCAATTCGAGGATCGAAACGAAAGAAATTTGATAATGCAACGAAAATGCAATTTATGAGGAAAATCAAGAAGAGGGCAGCCCCTTTGGGGCAGAAATTACCTCAAAACGTCGATCTTGACACTTCACCAAGCAATCCATAGCGAACCCACAATCCACACGAACACCCAGCACTTTGAATCACCTGAATCGGAGCTCTATAGCTCAAGAAATCAAAACCTCTGTTAAAGAGAAGAGTCAAGAGAAGGGAAGCAGCTAAAACCAAGAAAAGTCCTCAAATAAAGCTTCCCCAGAAGTTTCCGATCACACCACTGCGTTCCCACGGAAAAACCACACAATTTAGAGCTTTGAATCACATAATTTGAAGCTCTATAGCTCAAGATATCGCAATTTGAAAATGAGGGCTGACAGCTGAAATGGGGAACTAATCGCTAAAAAAAACAAAATCTGGTCGTTCAAATCCCCAAATCTGGTCGCTAAAAGGGATGCACCTGATTTCAGCTTTTCCTATTTTTAAAGTCTCCGACGGGGTGCTCGGAATTCATTTGGAATCCAGTGTGCGCAAACAGACTATAGTACCCAACTAAATTCGACATTTCGAACTCAATGGCGTAGTCGGAATTCCCATACGAGGTCATTTTGCCTGAAAGTTGGTCCCACACCCAAATGCCATTTTTAGCCAAATTCCACAATGGGCCTCGAGATTAGACCAGAAACCTCGGGAAGCAAACCAAGGGTCGTTCTAGACCAAACTCGACATTTCAGAACTAACCATGCTAACGGAATTTTCTTCCCAACATGTTTTTCAAGAATGTTGACCAAAGTCAACCTTAGGCAAAATTTTAAAGGCTAAAACGCCAAATGGTCCCAAACACGCACGGAAGGCCTCGAGACTCTTTCCGACCATGCTTTTAGCCTAACTTGGCCATTCCAGAGCTGATGGAACCGTCAGAATTCCGTCCTGAGGTCGTTAACTTGATATTTTGACTAAAGTCAACTTTTCAAGGTTCAAAAGCTCCAAAACAGAGAAACGGGCCCAAACCCAAACGAATGACCAGGCGACCGGACAGTCAGTGCTAGCAAATCATAAATGACTTGGGGTCGCTATAGGAACGCTCTAAATGCCGAAATGAATGCATTAACTCAAAAATGACCTGGAGAGTCATTACACAAAGCAAACCTATTTGTCTTGCTCATGTGTTTGTTTCTTCTTAATTTTTTATTTTTTTTGTACTTTTAATTTTACATATATATTAACTTTCACCTTTAAGAATGAATTTGATAAAATGTTTACTCATTTTTTGTTGAAAAAAAAAGAGAAGGTGAAACATATAACACTAGGTTAATGGTGGATAAGTCATGTATGAAGAGACAATTAAATTGTATGAAAAAATTAGTAGTATGTTTATAAATATTCTGATTTTCAAACTCTAAATAATAAGACTTTTTACACCTTAATTTTTAATATTTATAATTAAATAATTAGTTTAAAGTACTTGTAGATAAAATTTTAATACAATATTTTGTACACATCCATTGTAATTATACAAAAAGTAAATAATCTCATATCAAACTTTTAATTGATGAAACATTAATATTGCACTACGGTTTGCATATGATTAATCTCATGCTATCTTTTGATCTTCTAACACTACTCTACCAATAAAAAGGAACTTTTAACACTATTGAGAAATTTAATTTGGCTAGCTATTATCTTTTCTCGTTTGCTTTACAAACTCATTTTTTGACTTATAAATGAAGTTTATTCTATTAACTTCTCATATCATTATCTCGGTGCATTCACTTGGAGGTCATGAAATTGGAGTATCACAGTTAATAGTGTGACAAAGTAAGAAACCTCAATTAGACACATTTTTAAAACTAAAAAAAAACTCAAATCATGTTATTTAATAATATTTATTTAAAAAAAAAAAACTAATATACTCATAGGGGTTATATTAGTGATATCTCTTGATTGATATTAGGATATATCTTGATTGATCTTTCATATCTTAGTATCTCATTAGTGATTTAGTTTCTATTATGATTAGGAGAAGATCACAATACTTTATTAGTTGATTGTTTCCTTATTTGTTGTTTACTCTCATGTATAAATATTCGACATATTAATAAAATACATACTTCTCTCCAGCAGTAAAGTTTATATGGTATCAGGAGCCTAAAAGCTTCAGCGCATATTTATTTTTTCCCCTAAAAATTTGTGTTTTCATGCTACCATTAACAATGGTCTCAACCAATTCCTCCATTGAGAACATCTCAGCCATACCTTCTCCTGTATCTGTACCAAATTCTCCAACAATTCTCACCATGAATAACAATGAGCAGTTGATTAATATCAATGTTGTCACTCAGGCACCTTTAAAGCTCAACAGTACAAACTATCAGTCATGGAAATATCAGTGGGAAACCATCCTCACTGCATACGATTTCCTTCACTTTATTGAACTGCCACCAAGTCCAATAGCCACACCTTTTCATCAACGACAAGACCATCTCATCCGGAGTGCCAATGTTGCCTCTCTATCTTCTGATATTGTTCCTTTTGTCATTGATGCCAAATCTTCATGTGCTCTCTGAAAAAATCTGGCAGCAACCTATGTGAAGCCATCACGCGCTCGTAGAATGAGTCTTAGAGAGTCTCTAAGCAACATGAAAAAGGGTAACCTTTCTGTTACTTCATATCTGCAGAATATAAAACAAATTTGCAGCACTTTAGCCTCTGTTGGGGTTCAAATCTCTATGGATGAGCTCTTCTTTCATGCTCTTCATGGACTTCCAGCCGAATATGACACTATCACTGCAGCTCTACGTGCCCGAGAAACTCCAGTGACATTTGAAGAGCTTCATGAGAAGCTCCTTGATTTTGAGCAGAATCTTATTCGCTCATCTTTTTCTACCACAGTTCCAATTACAGCAAATTTTGCTGCCAAACCATCATATCACAATAACCGGTCTCAACCCAATCATGCTTCGTGTCCAGCAAACAACTCGAATAATATGGATACACCTGCTGCTGACAATTTTGGTGCTCAACTGGATGGTCAAAACAACCACAGGAATCGTCCTCGTGTTACTTGTCAGCTTTGTGATAAGCCTGGTCATCACGTGAAGCAGTGCCAAAAATTATTGGCAATTCTTTCTCCAATCAATGGTAATGGATCAGATGGGCATACAAGAAACAATGCTCAGTCTCAAACATAACAACAACGTGCTAACTGCGCAACACACAACACCAACAATGATTGAAATTGACTTGTTGATTCTGGTGCATCTCATCACGTCACGCAGGATATCCAAAATTTGTTCCTTCACTCTGATTATGATGGCAGTCAAGACATTATGCTTGGTGATGGTAACGAACACAAAATCACCTATACAGGATCCACTTCTTTACCATCATCTTCTCGTCCTTTAACTTTGTCCAATGTTTTATGAATGCCTAAGATGAAAAAGAACCTTGTTTCTGTTTATCAACTGTATAATGATAATTTTGTCTCTGTCACATTCTCACTTAATTCGTTTGTTTTGAACGACATTTGCACGGGGGCGCCTCTACTAGCAGGGAAACCTAAAAATGGTGTTTATCCATGGCCTTCACCTCTTCAATCACTGACTTGTCCTCAAGCCCTCGCCACTACTACCACTGCAAGTGCTTCCAATTGGCATCGACGTCTCGGTCATCCGTCCTCTCCCACTCTTCGTCAAGTTTTCAAGCTTTTAGCTATTTCATCCTCTTTAGAAAAATCCTTATTTTGTAGTTCCTGTAAATGCAGTAAAATGCATAAGTTTCCTTTCTACAACTCTACAATAAAGAGCAATGCTCCTTTGGAATACATTTATTCGGATGTTTGGGGTCCTTCACTAGAAATTTCAGGAGATGGTTTTCAATATTATTTAATATTTGTTGATCATTATACAAAATACATCTGGTTCTTTCCCATAAAACGAAAATCTGATGTATCCATTATATTTCCCAAATTTAAGAAAGTTGTCGAAAAGCTCTGTCAAATGCCCATAATCTCCTTTTATTCTGACAATGGTGGTGAGTTCATCCATCTTAGGTCCTTCTTTGAAGACAATGGAGTATCTCAACTCCTCACTACTCCACATACTCCTGAACATAATGCAACCACTGAACGTCGTCATCGCCATATTGTTGAGATAGGTATCACCCTATTACACAATGCGAATCTCCCTCTTAAATTTTGGTCATATACCTTTGCTACCGCAGCCTGCTTGATTAATCGCTTACCTACCAGAATTTTAGAGGATCAGTATCCCTATTTTAGACTATATGGAAAGCTACCAAACTATGCCAAGCTTCGGGTCTTTGGTTGTTTGTGTTACCCATGGTTGAGGCCTTATAACCAAAACAAATTGCAATCTCGCTCCAGCCCATGTTTGCTTCTTGGATACTCACAAAATCAAAGTGCTTACCTTTGTTTTGATCCTATGAAGTCTAGATTATATGTCTCCAGGCACGTGGACTTTGTGGAGCACCACTTTTCGTACTCATCTATCGAAATTAAGGCCAATCGCCCTGAGTCTAACACTGTTGATATATGGGTTCCCTCTCATCATATGATTCCATTTACTTCAAGCCATTTTGGTAACTCTTCTCATGTTATATCCACAACATCGTATTCAGGAAGTACATGTCCTAAGGCTGCCACCAGCAATCACTCTTCATCAGACGAGCTTGATAACTCCATCACATTTGTCCCAGGTATGTCTTCTGCCACCTCTTCTTCTACTTCTGCTTCCTCATCCTCATCATCATCATCAGTACCAACCCTTTCCACTTCCTCCATTCTTTCTTCTGCCCCTATACCAAATCATCCCATGTTTACCCGTTCTTAAAACAATATTAGTAAGCCAACTCAGAGACTTTGTCTCAATGCTACTTTTTCTCCTCAAGCCGAATCATCCCCTATTTCACAACCTTCTACATTAAAATCCACTTCCTCAAATACCCATAGCAAACCCAAGCTTACCAGATCCTTGACTTCTTTCAATTCAATACCTAAACCTATTGAGCCTAAGAGTATTAGCCAGGCATTAAAAGATCCTAAATGGCGATGAAGAAGGAATTATCAGCTCTTAAGGGTCAAGGCACATGGTCTCTTGTACCAGCCAATCCTCAAGCTAAATCCATCGAGTCTAAGTGGGTTTTTCGTGTTAAATACAATTCCGATGGAAGTATTAGCCGCTATAAAGCCCAACTTGTTGTTAAAAGTTTCTTGCAGCGTCCAGGTGTTGATTTTGGTGAAACATATTCTCTAGTAGCAAAGCATACCACGGTGCGTGTTCTTCTCTCATTGGCTACCTCGTTTGATTGGCCACTTCGTCAATTAGATGTTAACAACGCCTTCTTGCACGGTACTCTAACTGAAGAGGTTTATATGTCTCAACCACCTAGGTTTGTGAATGAGACATATCCTACTCATGTTTGTCATCTTCATAAAGCAATTTATAGGCTTAAACAAGCTCCGCGAGCATGGTATGAGGAACTCAAATCCTATCTTATTTCATATGGATTTTGCCACTCTCAGTCAGATCATTGCTTATTTATTTATGCTAAATCTGGAGTTATGATCTATCTAATTGTCTATGTTGATGATCAAATTGTCACAAGTAATCATCAAAGTTCGGTGGAAGATTTTATTGGGTGTCTTGCTAATCGCTTCTCTATTAAAGACCTTGGTGATTTGCATTTTTTCTTCGGTGTTCAAGTTATTCGCTCACCTTCTGGAAATTTTTTAAGTCAGCAAAAGTATATCTTTGAGATCTTAGATCGAGCAAACATGGTTGAAGCTAATCCCATGTGCTCACCAATGGCAAGCGGATCTTGTCCCATAAGTAGTGATGGTTCTTTACTTGAGGATCCTAAAGAATAGCAAAGTATAGTCGGAAGCTTACAATATCTTCACCTTACCAGACCGGATGTTGCCTTTGCTGTAAGAAAATTGTCTCAGTTTACAAGTGCTCCAACGACTACACATTGGGCTATGGTCAAACGAGTTCTTCGCTACCTTGCTGGCACATCTGCTAATGGTCTGTTTCTTCGCAAAGGCAAGTCACAAAATCTTCATGCCTTCTCTGACTCGGACTGGGCAGGTAATCGTGAAGATCGCTCCTCTACTACAGCGGATCCAATCCAATCTCATGGAGTTCTAAGAAGCAAAGAGTTGTTGCTTGCTCATCCATAAAAGCTGAATATCGGGCTATTGCTTCAGCATCAACTGAAATTTGTTGGGTCTGTAATTTGCTTCAGGAGTTATCTGTTGTTCTCAAGGAACCACCAGTAATCTATTGTGACAATCTTGGTGCTACCTATGTGTGTGCTAAACCAGTTTTTCATTCCAAAATGAAGCACATCGAGATTGACCATCATTTTGTTCGAAATCTCTGCCAACAAGGCTTGCTGAAGAACTAAGGTCCAAGATTGGTATATCAGACCGATCTACCATCTTGCGGGGGCATATTAGTGATATCTCTTGATTGATATTAGGATATATCTTGATTGATCTTTCATATCTTAGTATCTCATTAGTGATTTAGTTTCTATTATGATTAGGAGAAGATCACAATACTTTATTAGTTGATTCTTTCCTTATTTGTTGTTTACTCTCATGAAAAGTCATGATAGGGGAGTAAACAAAGTTTTACTCTCATGTATAAATACTCAGACATATTAATAAAATACATACTTCTCTCCAGCAGTAAAGTTTATAGGTTACATGCACAAAGCGCATGCTCAGAAACTAGTATATGTATTAACAGTGCATACGTGCTATAATATATATGTTGCTTTCCTATTGTTTTAAAATGCATGTTATTAAGATTTTCATCATGAAAGCGTAGTTAATTAGAACATCAACACATTATTTCTTAAGAGTAGTAATTCATAATAATCAGATCATATATATATATATATATATATATATATAAAAACAGCTTCATACTTGTTACAACTTGTACATTATTCTTTTACTTTTAATATGGAACTACGTACGTACCTCACATAGGAGCACAAATATATATGTAATCATTAAGTAATAAGTCGCTTTTCAGTATGGAGTTTGGCCTATAAAATTACCTGGAGGATCATAGTTACAAGATACTACGTATCCTCCATTATTACATTGAACCCTAGCACATCCAAGACGAACAGAATTACGCCAAACCACCTGAGTATAATGTCCGCACACTTGTCCTTCATCACATGTATTGGAGTCATGGTGATAGTATTGTTTCTCATCGACCCACATCTCCACAGCTTTCGTGGCCGTCATGAAGTCACCACTACCGGCAGCAAGGTTCTCACCATATTGGCCATGAGAATGAACGAGGTTGCAATCAGTAGCCAATTGGGAAGCATATTGTTGGGCGTAGGCTGCCACCTGGTCATCCCATGTTAATGGTTCGACTCCCACACTAGCGCGAGCTGTGTTGTGTGCATCCAAATAGTTCTGTTGGGCATGACAAGAGTGGGATACTATTAGGATGAACACAAGGGCAGAGGCAAGATGAAAAAATGAAGGCATTTGAGAAAAGAGGAAAAATTCCATGACTGTTGAATGGTTTTTGAATGGAAAGTAGAGTTTCTACCACTGCTATTTATTGGAGAAAACTGATACATATTTCAGGTAATACTCTTTCCGTTTAAAAAAGAATGATCTCGTTTTCTTTTTAGTCTGTTTAAAAAAGAATGTCCCCTTTCCTTTTTTGCAACACTTTAACTTCAACTTTTCACGTGACATGTTTAAGACTACAAGATTAAAGGGCATTTTGGTACATTTGGCATAACTTTAATTTAAAACTACAAGATTAAAAAAAAAAAAATTCTTAAATTTCGTTCCAAAATTAAACTAGATAATTCATTTTGAAACGGTAGTAACTAAATTCTTTGTCAGTGTGTACGTTTGTTCCACATTAGCGTGATACTTGTGTCACCACTTTAATTACCTTGAGTAACTTTATATATTGTACTATCATCCTTCAATCATGGCTTGACAAGGTAAAATATATCGTACTATCATCCTTCAATCATGGCTTGACAAGGTAAAATATATCGTACTATTATCCTGCAATCATGGCTTGACAAGGTAAAATATATCGTACTATTATCCTTCAATCATGGCTTGACTTTAAATTCATATGTTATGGTTTACTTACTGTTAATAATTTTAGAGAAATTCTTATACAATTTGGTTGTTCATTTATTTTTCGTAATTTACGATATTACAATTATTTACTTATTTTAATTTTTCTTGTAACATTTCTTTCAACCTAATAGTTGTTATTAATATAAAAAATTATATTTTAAAGATTTTACCCCGTTTCCAATATACTAGTTTTTGTATTCGTCATACTATGAGTCTAACATGTTCCTCTTTCCTCCCTCTTCAATTTCACTCTCCTCCTAATATGCATTCATTATAATACAAATCAGTTAGTATATGTATTTTTTCTCCAAAATCTATGAAAACAACAAATACAAATACGTAGCAAATATAACTACAAATTTTAATTAGTAAAACTATAGCTAAGAAATCCTATAATATTTGTTGCTTTTGAAAGTTTTATATTTAATTCATTAAGCTATTTGTTTGATTTCTTATATGATTTCTCTCCTTTTTTAAAAAAAATAATCATTTTTTCTCCATATCTCATAAACTTTCCACCGTTT
The DNA here is from genome assembly GCA_029582545.1 of Solanum lignicaule. Classification (NCBI taxonomy): domain Eukaryota; kingdom Viridiplantae; phylum Streptophyta; class Magnoliopsida; order Solanales; family Solanaceae; genus Solanum; species Solanum lignicaule. Next base: position 2,007 of record JAJOOF010000419.1, on the reverse strand, counting down.
TAATAAAAACATTCAACAAAAGCATAATTCATAAAATCAAAGCTTAAAAAGATAATAGATATAAAACAAATAATAACTTATTATATATGAAAATTAGTTGCAATTCTTGGGAATGGAAAGTAACTAAATTCTTTGTCAGTATATATGTGTTCCACATTAGCATGTGTGTGTGTCTCTGACTCTATCCGTGTTCCACATTAACGTAACGCATGTCTCACGACTTTACCTTAAGCAAATATATGCTCACTCGGTTCAAATTTATGTGATCCATTTTGGACATTAAAATTTAAACAAGTCTATTTTTAATCGTAATTTTTTTATATATCTTTTAAATATTTTGAATTGTCAATTATTGTGTCTTATAGTAATTTTAGGGATAAGGTACAAGTACACCTAGACTATGACCGAAATTTCAAAAACACATCTTAACCAAATAAAGCCTTATTACCCCCAAAACCCATTTTTTGGGTAACTTTATACACTTTTTTTGGCTTACGTGATATTCAAACATCACGCACACGCCTAAACTACGTGGAGTCACGGAGTGTGCCACATAAGTCAAAAGGTGTATAAAATTACAAAAGAAAATAAAAGAGTTCGGAGGATAATAGTTCCTTAGTTTAGTTAAGGTATATTTCTGGGATTTCGCTCATAGTCTAGGGGGTACTTGTACCTTATCTCTACTTTTCTGTAGTTACCAAATAGTATATATTTTTCATTTTAATAATTTTGAAGATAATTTAATGAGAAAATTCTGGGTCAAACCTAAATTGTTTGAATCTCAAAAAGTGAAATGTATCGCATAAATCAAGACAGAGGGAATCGTGGCTTGGTTTTAAATTTAGATGATATGATTTACTTACTGTAAATAATTATTAGAAATAATTTTAGACTAACTTCTTCTTGAATTCGGTTCATAAAACTAATTTTTTTTTTGATTTACAATATTAATTTTTTTTGTGGTTTACGATATTACAATTACTCTCTTATTTGAATTTTTTTTTAACACTTTTTTCAACCTAGTATTTATGATAATATAAAAATTGATGTTTTAAAGATTTTACCCCATTTCTCATATACTAATTTTTGTTTGATAAATTACTGTATGTTAGAAAAAAAGAAGCTAAATTCATTGACTAGAAGGTCATCTTTACTTTGTAAACATAATGTACTCCATATTCTTCTTCTTCTCAACAATTGGAATGATTATTTTTTTATGCTCATCGTAAACATTGAAATTTTATTCAATAAAATTCATATCAAATTTTGGATTACATCTTGATTTCATGATATATGTTGATCAAGTCAAATTATTTGCTAATAAAATTAAATTAATAGTTAATTCAAAATTATATAACTTAAATGAAATTCAATTACATTTGGATCAGTCCGTTAAGTGGTTGAATTCATAAATTTCCCTTATAGGGGCTGGTCTTGAAAAACATTTCTCGATAAGGAAACAACAACAACAAAACAGATCCAATCAAATTCACAAGTGAGGTCTGACGAGGGTAGAATGTACGCATACCTTGTCACTACCTCGTAGAGATAAGAAACTATTTTCAAAAGATCCTCGGCTCAAATGCAATAAATTCTCATAAAGAAAAAGGAGACAGTGAGGACGATATAGAAAATAACAAGGAAATAATGCTAACACTGTCCTATAGGAGCCAAAACAACAATAACCTCCACTCATTTAATGAAATTTCCTTGGACAAACTTGACTTCCAGACCTTACAAATTAAATGAAACTTAATTGATAGGGATAAGACACAAGTACCCCTAGACTATGACTTAAGTTTCAGAGACATACCTTGACTAAACTAAGGTCTTATTACCTCCGAATTCATTTTTTGCTTTGTAATTTTGTACATCTTTTGGCTTACGTGGCACACTCCGTGACTCCACATAGTTGAGGCGCCGTGGGAGATGTTTGGATGTCAAGTAAGCCAAACTAGTGTACAAAAATTACAAAAAAATGGGTTCGGGGGGGGGGGGGGGGGGGGG